>JAJOOS010080234.1:0-20656 GCA_029582725.1 Solanum chiquidenum | reverse complement strand
TGTTGTTTTCTTGGAAATACTTTGACTAATTGGATATAATCGTGGGTTAAAGTAAAGTCTAAACCATTTTTCTTGTGGGATCGACCCCAACCTACAAGTTGGGTTCTTTACTTGATAACGATCGCTTACGCTTCTTTAGGGAGGTGTGATTTGAGCGTATCAAAAGCATGAACTCATAACTTGAATGTTAAATTACTATAATATCCCTAACTAATTAGGTTGTGACTTTTTCGACGAGTTGTGACTTTTCTGATAAGTTGTGACTTTTTCGAAGGGTTGTAATTTTTCGATGAGTTGTGACTTTTGCAATAAGTTGTGGCTTTCTCAAAGGGTTGTGACTTCTCAAAAGGTCATGACTTTTCCGATAAGATACAAAAAAAATATTTGAGTTGATACCTATAGACATTTGCGATATGTTCCCTACAGCTTCATGGAATGGCCAGTAATATTTTATTAACTTAGTAGATGATTACTTTCTCTATGGATATCTCTATTTAATTCATAAAAAATCACAAGCTTCGAATATTTTTAAAATTTTCAAAGCTGAAGTTGGAACTCAATTAGGCAAAAAATAATTAAAGAAAAGACATAAAATTCTTCTAAACTTGTCCGTTAGTTTAGCAATGTACTTTACGAACTTTCTATAAGCATGTGAAGGAGAAAAAACACACACAAAAAAACGAATTTAAACAATACACATGTTGTCTTTTTATGGATGACATACTTGATTACTTCTTTTATTAATTTTTAAATATTTTCTTTTCAAGACACTTCTCTAATTCTCGTTATTTTCACCTTATTCTTCTTTCCCTTTTCTTTCTTATTTTCCCATTGAGTTCCATTACTCCCAAATGTAACTGTTTTCACATATTTTTCTTCTTCTTTTTTCTAAAAAAAATCTTTTCTTGTTTACCGTTTTTCTTTAACAAAAAAGGATAGGTGTTTAATTCATCCACATCATTTTCGATATCAAAGAAGATTATCAGTTCAAAATATTATCAGAGAAGAAGTCAAATTCCACTAAAAGATTATGAAAACATTCATTGATAAATTTAATAATTTTTTATGTAAATCAATTTTTTTGATTAAGGTGGTGCGGTATAGCTAAATCAAAACTGAAATTGCAGTTGATATTTGAATTAAGGGTTTGTAGATTAAGGGGTAAATTCGTCAAGGTGTGTAATTTTTGGTTAAATTTTAGAAAAATTATAAGGAAAAAGGTCAAATATGCCCTTAAACTATTCGAAAAGGTCTAGATATATCTTCCGTTTAAAGTTTGGCTCACTCATGCCCTTGTCGTCCAACTTTTCGCATAGATATGCCCTTATGGGCGATAGTTGGTCTGCTAGACATATCCAGCTCATTTTCCATTTCTTTAAATGTCACATGAAATTGTCATGTCATTTTGACCTTACCACATGACATTTATATGAAAATGAAAAGAGATCAATTATGCCCCTAAAAAATTCGGACCCATAAATCAACTTCCCTTTTAAATAAACTATCCGACCCGTTTTCAACAATTTTGTTTAATTTTTATTTATTTCGGTAAATCCCGAAAATGAGTAATTGATTAATAAAAAAATATAAATAAATATATTAACCTTAAATTCAACAATTTCAATATTTTTTTTATTTTTTATTTTTTTTGATAAATTCCGAAAATGAGCAATTGCTTAATAAAAAATATGAAAAGTATGAAAAAATATAAAATTAACGCAAAAAATTCAAAAATAAATATAGAAACCTTAAATTCAACAATTTCAATATTTTTTTAAAAATTTTATTTTTTTCGGTAAATCCCGAAAATGAGTAATTTATTAATAAAAAAAAAGGAAAAATATGAAAAAAAATAATATAAAATTTATGCCAAAAATTCAAAAATAAATATAGTAACCTTAAATTCAACAATTTCAATAATTTTTTTTAATTTTTATTTTTTTTGTTAAATCCCAAAAATGAGTAATTGATTAAAACAAATAGGAAAAATATATAAAATTAACGCCAAAAATTTACAAATAAATATAGTAACCTTAAATTCAACAATTTCAACAATTTTTAAAATTTTATATTTTTTTCATATTTTTCCTATTTTTTATTAATCAATTACTCATTATTGGGATTTACCGAAAAGAAATAAAAATTGTTGAAATTGTTGAATTTAAGGTTAGTCTATTTATTTTTGAATTTTTGGCATAAATTTTATAATTTTTTCATATTTTTCCTATTTTAATGGGTGTAGGAGTTGTTGGTTCTATGTGGAAAATTGAGGTCTGCAAATGGAGTATCAAAACTTATTTTCATTACAAAAAGAGAAAAAAGAAAAAGAAAACTCGAGAAGATATTTTTCTTCTTTTTTACATAAAAAGACAAAGGAAGTAGTCAGTGTTTTCAAAAATATTTTATGGGGCGAGTCCCTAGCGAGTCTCGAGGCGTACCAAAAATGCTCCGGGAGTAAATTGAAGACATAGATCCATAGGGCATAAATCTTAGAATCGGGGCATAAGCTCCAAGCATAAAAATGTAAGCCCTAAGAGTAAAAATGTACGCCTTAGGCATTTTTTGTTTTTGAACTTTTTCGCTTTAAGTCATTTTTTTTAATTATTGGAGTAATGATTATTCTCAAGTAGTAATTGTAATAATTTTTTTCTTCATTATTGTTTATTAATATCTTTCTCAAATAAAAATCATAATATTTTTTCCTGTATATTATATGTTATTTATCAAAATTGTAAAATAATTGAAAGTTTTACTTTTACTTATTTTCTTAGTAATAAAATTATAAAATTCTATACATGAGACTTTGACTCGTAGATCCATAAGACTTACGTCCTGTGTCTCGGAGCTTACATCTCGCCACGTACTGCATATAATGTCTCACCTCACGCCCCCATCTTTCAAAACACTGAAATTAGTTAAAGGTTGTATGGACAAATGAAAATGTGTGTGCTTAACAACACCTAGCCTTCAACTAGGCTGGTGATGGGAGGGTTGAAAAAAAATCACCTTAAAGATGTTAAGGAGGGTATTTAAATATCTGTGTAGTTTAAGTGCTAAAGTAAGTTATGTTGTCATGTTCAAGATTTTTTTTAATGTGTTTTCTCAAATAATTAAGGTTTTCAAATCTAGCCCTAGAGGAGAATGCTATTGTAAACATGATGCATCGGATGAACAACAATCATAATTTTTTGTAAAATATTTGATAAAGTTTAAATTATACCTCAATACATTATGTCGGGGACTCTAATGAATTAAAATCGTGTAGTTGAGAGACGAAATTAAACTCTTAAGAATATGGTAAGAAGTATGATTAAACATCCTTCTTTTACGTGAATCGCTTTGGGGAGAAGCATAAAAAATTGTAATGTACATATTAAAATAGAGTTCTAAGCAAAGCAATAGCTAAGACTTGTACGAATTTCTGATCGGTAATTAAGAAGCCTAGTATTTAACACTTATATGTTTGAGATTGTCCTGCCAAGACGAGGCTTTATAAAGCCTAATAAAAAATACCAAAATCAAGAATTGTTAAATGCTACTTTGTAAGTTACTTGGAAAGGTTGATGGGTTTTAAGTTTTACGACCCCTCAATCATATTTTTTTTAAACAGAACATGTCTAATTAATTGAGGATTTTGATTATGGTAGAAACAATGAAAGCAAACAAATTGTGTTTGAAGAGAAATTTAATAATATTTCTTCTACTAGTGAAAATAATCTGGTGGCTTCATCAAATGCTTTTCAAATTGATATTTCCCAACAATCTCAAGTTGAAGTACCTAAAAGAAGATCTGGCATAAAAATGAGAAATTCAATTTTGAATGACCATTATTTATCTCCAAAAACATGACATGGGATTTGAAAATTATTATCTTATAATTATTAGTTAAGATATAAAACACGCTTAGTTGTCAATGGATTCACTCAAAAGGAAACATAGATTTTGAAGAGACTTTTTTTTGATAATTTAATCGAAAGACTCTTTTAGAATCATTATGGTACTTGTAGCTTATTATGATTTAAAGCTACAATAAATGGGGATAAAGTATGGAGACATTGAAGAAACGGTATGTATGGTGCAATCGAAAATCTTTGAGTCTCAAAATTTAAAGCACCTTGTATATAAAGTTAAAAATTCAATATATGATTTAAAATAGGCATCCTATCAATGGTATAAAAAATTTGATCATCAGGTGATAGTCTCAGGATAAATCCAACCAAAATTACTATATCGTCAATTTGTTTTTAAGATCAATGCATATATTTCAAGTTCAATTAAAATAAATATATTATTATTGTGCTTTATGTAGATGACATTCTATTGGAAAACAGTGATGTAAGTTTATTGCATGAAATCAAAAAACTATTCCGTAAATTTGAAATGAAAGATCTTGATGACGCGTCCTTCGTGCAAGAATCATTTTCATGAAAATGTTAAGAATGAGACTCTCTATGTCACATTTTCTTCCTCCAATGAGATGATTGTTATGAATATATATCAAAACAAGTATATATACCGAACAAAATTTTATTATTAACAATCTCAATTATTTCTTATTTTGCAAGATAATCAAATATTTATGCCCATGTTTCAACTAGCCACAATCAATCAAGTCAATTTCACCATTTTCCTCGGACAAAGCCAAATAATCACAAAAATCAGCTAAAAAATCAACTTATTTATCGAACATGCCACCTGATCCTCGCATAGGTGCTCATCATCTCATCTATATGATACCCCTTATCCTAATTCCCTAAATGTCATTAATTGCAAAACATTCTCCAATTGAAGTCTAGAAAATTTCAACTTACATCATTCTGAAGCACAGCAATCACAAACTAGTTTTTCCTTTTCTTGAGCCTTTGTGTGCTCCCAATCTATCAAATATTTATTTTACATGAGTATATGAGTCAATTGGTACTCATACTTACATATAAAATCTCTGGTAAAAAAATAACTAAAAATCAATCCAGAACCCTAGATAGAGAGAAGTGTGAGTGATTTGCGTGTGGGTAAGAAAGTGGGTCGGGCCAGTTTAAAATTAAAAATGGGCCTGGTTTTTCATTTATTATTAGGGCAAACTACATAAATCTCACCAGTTTAGGTTCTAATTACTAAGATTTTCCATAGTTTTAAATATTACTTCCTCTACCATATTTCATACTTCGGATACATGAGTTTGAATTCGTGAGATACATGTATTTATCGAATTTTAAAATTGAGATACGCATTTTATTTGTTTAAATTAATTGGTTGTAACTGATTTCCTTAATTAGAGGAGTAATTGATGATTTTTAGAATACATGGGAAATTAATTCTGGAAATTAAATTAATCAAATCTCTTAATATAGGGCTGAAATTAAGGAGTGTATTTATGTTTGATTAATTTCATTTATTATTCTTTGAAATAATAAATTCATTAATATTATTATTAATAAAAAAACAAAAATATGTATATCTTGGTCATGTAATTTGATTAGTTTTATTTTATTACTCTTAAATAATAAATTCATTAATTTGATGTATCTATTATCAATAGATGATGTATCCTACAAACTTAACACTTAGATACATGAGTATCATACAAGTACATTCACATGTATCATAGAAATATCTAGTATTAATTTTGTGTATTTGTTTTATGTGTCTAGTATTAATTTTATGTATCTATTTATATGATCTAATTTTAATTTCATATATATTTTATATGTATCCAGTATTAATTTGGTGTATCAAGTATCAATTTTATACATTATATTCAAAAACACGTATCTCGGATATATGGCATAGTGAGCATATACATAAATTATGTGTATTTGTCTTGTCATTAATCCAAAATAAAAAGTAAAAAATATTCAAAATTCTTCCTTGTTTTAGGATATGATTTTTCCCCCTCACAGATACATATAATTTTAACTCAGATACATCAACTCTTAACTAGATACATGTACACCTGATGTGTATCTGCAACATTGTTTCATATCTAATTAATGGTGTATTTGTTATGTTAAGTAAAACTTGGCGTAGTTCTTCCATCTTGATTGAGTCGTTCCTATACTTAGATTTATTCCCGGCTTGAATGTTAACTAATGAAGAGTCAGTCTCTGCAATGAGAAACTCATGAGTGAAAATAACATATAAAAATTGTTTGATTTAGTATAATATTGTTAATGTGTAGTACCTTTAACAAGAATCATCTGATTTTGAAAATGACCAGCCATTAAAGTATTTGAGAAACAACAAAATCAAAAAATATAAAACCTAATTTGTAAAACTTTTTTAAATTGAACTTCAGAACATTATGAACTTTAACTCAAATACAAAACCAAGATACATGAGAATAATAAAATAATAGAAACAAACATATATGTATAATGTTGATTTGAACATGCAAATATGTATTGAGAAGATGAAGGAAGAAGAGGGAGAATGATGAAGGAAGAAAGAGGGTTGGTGGACGTGGGGGGTGGGGAACGGTATATGTGATTATGTGAATATAAAAAAATTGAGTTGTTAATGTGGACCACTAATTAAGGAGTTTAAATTTAAGATAATTATCAAATATCATATTTAAGGGATTTGTGTATCTAATTAAATCTTTTAAAATATATGGCAAAAATATTAAAAGTGGTAATATATGTAATTGTTTTAAACTAGAGATAAATATAGTATATATGGTAGTGATGTATGTGTATGTATGTTGTTTTTCCTTATTAATACCATGACACGTGACTCTTTCAAAGTGAAAATGAAATCTAATTAGAGAGGTAAATATTGCTAATTTTAGTGGGTGAAGGATAAATATGACTAGCTTTAACGGGTGAAGGGTAAATATAGTTTTAAATATCAATTAATATGAACATCATGATAAAAAATTTAATATTAATTATTGATTTCTCCGTCTCTATTTATTTGTCATAATTTGACTTGACACACTTAGTATGAAAATAATGATTGGTTTAATAAGTTTACCATTTTATCCTACTAATTAATAGGGTCTCAAACATATTTACTCACTATATTATTTAAAGATATTACTTAATGTTAATAAATTGAGGGAATAATAATTGTCATGGCCTGATTTGTCAAAAATGACAAATAAAAGGAGAAATTAAATTAGGAAATATTTGACAAGTATATAAGGACGGAGAGAGTGTCTTTTAAGATATGTGCAAATTTATAAAAGTGAGGAAGGGTGTAATAAGTATTGAAATTGGAATTTGATAAGTAAATCATGTTTCTTGTTTGGTTTGGTTGGAGTTTTGAGCATTCACATGGAGAAGGCAGCAGGAATGGGACGTTGAATGAAATCTTTCCTGAAGCATCGTGGGCATGTATGTGCTGAAGAGGACCACAAGATATTCGAGTTTCTAAGCTCAATCAAACTGGAACTCTCTCAAGATGTCAAATCAGCTTATAGCATTATCTTAAATTTTGATTCAAATGCATATGTTGAGAATACAAAGCATTTGGAAGAGGTATATATAGGCGTACTAAAACTAGTGCATCGTCAATACAATGGGCACAAGGCAAGGGAGTTGATGAACGAAGCTTCTTTAAGTGGTTCAGTGAAGTTGATAAAAGGAATGAAATCAGTGAGATGATCAAGGATGAACTGTGGTACGATCCTCTCATTTGTTTCATTATGAGGCAGAGTGTTGATGATGTGGCAGTGAAGAACAATGAAGATGAGAATGTTTTCTCCATAAATGAGAATGTCTATCACATTGACTACAAGGAAAATACACTAACTGTAGCATCTGCTTGGACTCTTTGTCTCATTGTGAGTTTAAATTGTCTCATCTTCATGTGAGTTTTTTCGTAGTATGTTTGATAATTTGATTTGGTATTAATCTGCGGCTGACATGGTTACCCTTTTATTTTGTTTAAGGTATATATAGAACTTTTATCTCCATATTTGTAATTACTTAAATCACAGACAGTTGATTGTCCGTTTATTCAGGCTAGGCCATCGTAATTTGTATGTGTGATCTCATCTCCTTAGCAAACTAACTAAACGACTGCTTAATTAGTTCGTGCTGAGCTTTCTGATTGATCTTAGAATGGACTACATTGTAGACAAACCTAGGCTAAGGCTTCACAACAACAATACTAAGGCGATTCTAGCCTAATTTCAACTCAAGGGTGCAAAGGTTCTCAACTAATAACAAGAAATCTCAAGAATTACCCAAAACACACAAAATAAGGTCAAAACGATACAAGAAAGGAACGAAACATGAAATCATGATAGAAACCTGTCCCACACTTAGCTAATTAGCATGCTAAACACAATCACAAACAAGGTCTAAGGATAGTAAGTCGTAGCCTACCTCGAAGTTCATCGCCTGCGCTCCAAAACCTCTTAACCGACACTTTTCCCTTCCAAACCACCTCCGAACGGTGCCAGGCTATCAAATTAATGATCCCAACGTCAATACAATCAATTAGACACCAAATTCACCATAATTAAAGATGGAACTAAAAAGGGGCCAAATGGTATTGCGAGACCCGGGAGAGGAATCCTGAAGTTGACTCCATCAATGGGTCCCAACCAGCTCAAGGAACTTGTGCCCCAAAAATGTGCACACTTTGAGCTTCAAAATGCCTCGAAACAGATCATGCACCCAAGACTTTGAGAATTCACAAGAAAGAATCAAAGAAACTTATGAGTTTGATGGGTGAATTACGATTCTTTCAACACCCTGACGCGCCCCCTCAACACTTCCCAATCAACAACACAGAAATCCCACAAGAAAGAAGCTCACAAGTTTGCTCTAAGAGATACAAAGTCTCAAAAAGAACAACTGAAAAACGAGACTTAACCACTGGGACTCCAAAAGCGGATAGGCCCCTCGCTGGTGGACTCCGCTAACGCGGTTCCCTAGCCGCTTAAACGACATCCGCTAAAGCGTTCCATGGCCGTTTAGGTGGCTACACCAGCTCAACAAATTTAGCAAGTGTTGGGTATATAACAAGAGTTAATGGGAAATGGAGGGAAGATGAAAAGAGAAGAATTTGAAAAGTCTTCTTATGCTTTAGTAAAAAGCCATTTCCCCCTCATCGGTGGTGGAAAGAAAAATAGAAGAGTTTAAATAGAGAAACACTTCTATTAATTGTTAAAAGGGTTGGAAAGAGGGACCCTTCTCGCGCCGTTGTCGTCGTCGCTCGCTCGACTTTGGCTTTGGCTTTGAAAAATGAACGATCGAGAGATTATTTTTGGACAAACGTTTCAATTAATTAGTTAATTAACCGAAACATTCCGACCCAACTCGGATCCGCGTGACCTATTTTGTTTAAATTACTTTCAGGAACAACCATGACCGTTTGAAAGGTTGCAAACTTTCTGAAATGGTCGTGTGGTTTCTGAAAGGTTGCAACCTTTCAGAACCAGTTCCTCTTGGCTATAAATATTAGTTATTCTTCAGACTTTTTACTTACGAAAATTTCTGATTTCTTCTTCTTCTTCTGCACAAATATTTTTCGTGTACTTTACTGTCGTTGAGTGGCTCACTGACACCAGCATTTTGGGTATCAATACACTGGTGATTGAGATCATTCTATACTGGGAGGACATATTCCAAATCAAACCTCGGATACTAGAGGGGAATAATTTCCTTAAGGGGACACTGTGCATTCAGTGGGCTTGATCCTTTTCCGTTCCGTCTTTTCCAGATTCTGGTATGTTTTACAGATTTTAATTTTTTGTGAATTAATTTTTGTTCTTCTGTTCTTCACTGGTTCATTGGAAACTTTGGTAACTTCGTGTTTTTGCAAAGTTTCTGGTAATCAGTATTACTGTTTTAAACACAGATTGGCAACAATCTTAAGGAAATTATTTGTTTTATTTTAATCTGTGTTTCTGGTGGAGACAAAAACCTTCGTGGTTTTATACTCCTATTAAGTTTGCAATTTAAGTTATTGTTTACTGAGTCATTTGTATCAATTTCTGTTTATTACAGCTTCTGAAATGGCAAATGATAATGTTACGGTGGTTGTTGTTGCACCAACCCAAACTGTTGTACCACCAGCAGAGAAATCGAGAAAATTCTCAGGTGTGAATTTCGAAGGATGGCAACAACGATTAATTTTCTGGTTTACCACTCTTGGTTTGCAGAAATTTACAAATGAAGTAACTCCGGTTCCTGCTGCTGAAATGCCAGATAGAGAAAAATTTGTGATTATTGAAGCATGGAAACATAGAGACTTCCTGTGTAAGGGCTACATTCTGAATTTTGTAGATGATGACTTATTTAATGTCTATAGTGCAATGACAACTTCGAAAGAATTATGGGATGCACTTGAGAAGAAATATAAGACAGAAGATGCATGCTTGAAAAAGTTTGTGGTCGCAAAGTTTTAAGACTATAAAATGTCAGATAGTAAAACTGTTGGATCACAAGTGCATGAACTTCAACTTATTTTCCATGATCTGATTGCTGAGGATATGGTAGTAAATGAAGCTTTTCAAGTGGCTGCAATGATCGAGAAGTTACCTTCTTTGTGGAACGACTTCAAGAATTATTTAAAGCACAAACGTAAGAAAATGAAGCTTGAAGATCTTGTGATTCGGCTCAAGATTGAGGGAGATAACAAAATCGTCGAAAAGAAGTCTCGTAAGAGTTCAAAAATAATTGGAGTGAACATTGTTGAAGAAGCTCCTACCAAATGCAAGAAGAGAAAGAAGTCCAACGGACAGAAGTCAAAACAACTAAGAAGAAATTCAAGGACAACTGTTACAATTGTAGTAAGGCTGGTCATAAGTCTTCTGACTGTCGTGCTCCAAGAAAGGACAAAAACAAAGACAAAGGCAAAAGTAAAGCAAACATCGTGGAAGAGATGGAAGATGCAGATGACCTCTGTGCAATGATCTTGGAGTGCAACTTAGTTGGAAATCCCAAGGAGTGGTTTCTCGACTCAGGTGCCACTCGACATATTTTCTCTGCGAAAGAAGCCTTTGCAACGTACACTCCTGCTGAGTTCGAGTTCGATGAATATTTGTTCATGGGGAACACAACAACAATAAGGTTTGCAGGAACTTGAAAAGTAATTTTGAAAATGACATCCGGCAAGGTGTTGACTTTGAACAACGTTCTGCACATTCCTACTATTAGGAATAATTTAGTTTCTGTTGCACTACTCGTTAAGAACGGGTTTAAGTGTGTCCTAGTTAGTGACAAAGTTGTAATAAGTAATAATGAGATGTTCTTAGGAAAGGGCTACCTCACTGAGAGTCTCATCAAACTGAATGTAATGGTTGTTGACAGTATTAATAAGAATTCTGCTTCTGTTTACTTATTGGATTCAAATGATTTATGAAATGCCCGTTTGGGACATGTAAATTACAAAGCCTTGCGAAAATTGATTACTTTAGAAGTATTGCCTGATTTCAAATGCGATAAATCGAAATGCGAAATTTGTGTAGAAAGTAAGTATGTTAAACATCCTTATAAGTCTGTTGAAAGAAATTCAAAAACTTTAGACTTAATTCACACAAATATATGTGATATGAAGTCGACACCATCTCGTGGTGAGAAAAAGTATTTTATAACTTTTATTGACGATTGCACTCGATTTTGTTATGTATATTTACTTATAGTGAGGATGAAGCAGTTGATGCATTTAAGCAATACAAAAATGAAGTGGAGAATCAATTGAATCTAAAGATAAAAATGATTTGGAGTGATAGGGGTGGAGAATATGAATCTCTTTTTGCAGAGATATGTTTGGAATATAGTATTATTCATCAAACTACTGCACCATATACACCACAGTCAAATGGTTTTGTGGAACGAAAGAATAGAACATTAAAGGAAATGATGAATGCCTTGATAATCAGTTCTGGTTCACCGCGAAACCTGTGGGGGGAAGCCATCCTTACGGCTAACAAGATCCTCAATAGGGTACCCCGAAGCAAAACGCAATCGATTCCATATGAGTTATGGAAATGAAGGAAACCCAACTTGAAATATTTCAAAGTGTGGAGGTGTCTAGCCAAGGTACAAGTTCCTTTACCCAAGAGGGTGAAAATTGGACCCAAAACAGTGGATTGTGTATTTATTGGATATGATGTGAACAATAAGGCATATCGGTTTTCGGTTCACAAATCTGATAATCCTGAAATTCATATGACTACAGTAATTGAGTCAAATAACTCTAAGTTCTTTAAACACATTTATTCGTATAAAACTGAATGTGAGTCGACAAGTGAAAGACCTAAACGACCACGGGAAGAATCAACGGAAAATACACAACCTAATGAGGATCCTAGGCGTAGTAATCGGCTAATCGCCAATGGAAATCCACTTCTTTCGGATCAGATTTTGTGGCATTTTTTCTTGAAAATGAGTCTCAAACATTTAAAGTAGCTATGTCTTCGTCTGAGTCAATTTATTGGAAAGAAACAGTCAATAGTGAGATCGAATCAATTTTAAGTAACCATACTTGGGAATTGGCTGATCTTCCTCTAGGAAATAAACCTTTAGAATCAAAGTGGATCTTTAAAAGGAAAATGAAAGCCGATGTAACTATTGACAAATATAAGGCTAGACTTGTAGTCAAAGGATACAGACAAAATGAAGGTCTGGACTACTTTGATACATACTCTCCAGTAATAAGTATATCATCAATTAGGATGTTAATAGCACTAGCGGCAGTGCATGATCATAAAATCCACCAAATTGATGTAAAGACAGCCTTTTTAAATGGAGAGTTGGAGGAAGAAATTTACGTGGAACAACCTGAAGGGTTTGTGGTTCCTGGTAAAGAAGAGAAAATGTGCAGACTTGTGAAGTCGCTTTATGGGCTCAAGCAAGCACCCAAACAATGGCATGCTAAATTTGACCAAACAATGTTGGCAAATGGATTCAAGATTAACAAATGTGATAAGTGTGTTTACATTAAAAACATTCTGAATCATGAAGTCATTGTTTGTCTATATGTTGATGACATGTTAATAATGAGTAAATATATTGACGATATAAATGCTACTAAGCGCATGATGTCCAGCAAGTTCAATATGAATGGCTTAGGAGTTGCTGATTTGATCTTAGGGATCAGGATTCTCAAAACTCCTCAGAGACTAGCATTATCTCAATCTCATTATATTGAAAGAGTATTGAATAAGTTCAAGTACTTGAATTTCAATGTTGTCAAAACTCCAATTGATTTAAGCTTTACATTTCAAAAGAATGTAGGTGAAAGTGACTTTCAATTGGAATATGCCAGAGTGTTGGGAAGTTTGATGTATATTATGAATTGTACGCGACCAAATATAGCATGCGCTATTAGCAAACTGAGTCGGTTCACTAGTTACCCAAATCAAACTCACTGGATGGCAATGAAACGTGTGTTGGGGTATCTGAAACATACACAACACTATGTTTTGCATTATAATAAATATCCTGTCGTGATTGAAGGATATAGAGATGCAAATTGTATCACCGGGTCAAATGAAGTAAAATCCACAAGTGGTTATGTGTTTACATTTGGTAGAGAAGCAGTCTCTTGGAAATCGTCCAAACAGACATGTATCGCTCGCTCCACAATGGAATCTGAATTTATTGCTTTAGATAAGGCTCGTGAAGAAGTTGAATGGCTCCGAAATCTTTTAGAGGATATTCCATTCTGACCCAAACCTATGGGACCTATTTGCATACATTGTGATAGTCAAGCAGCAATAGGTAGGGCAGAGAGCGTCGTGTACAACGGGAAGTCTCGTCATATACGACGGAGACATAACACCGTAAGACAACTGCTCTCTAGTGGAATTATCACAATTGACTATGTAAAGTCAAGCGATAATATGTCATATCCACTAACGAAAGGCCTAGTGAGAGAGGAAGTTGAAAGATCATCTAAGGGAATGGGTTTACAGCTTACGACAAGTCAGCATGGCGGTAACTCTATCTAGCGGACTGGAGATCCCAAGAGCTAGATTCAAGGAGAAAAACAAAGTTGTGACTGACGGTTCGACATTGTCAATCAACTCAATCCATTCTCATGATGAAGACAATATTTAGGAACAAGGTTAAGACTTTAAAGCTTGTTAATGAGTTAATAAAGCTTAAAGTTTTTAATGATTTGCTAAGTTTGACAGATTTGACCAAATAGTGTATCTACGAGATGACACGATTAGAAATCACCTATGTGAGTATGAAGTGTAAGCCGCTTCAAAGAGAATTTTATGTCAAAAGCCTATTCTCTATACACTTATGAAACCAGGAAGTGTTCATG
The DNA here is from genome assembly GCA_029582725.1 of Solanum chiquidenum. Lineage (NCBI taxonomy): Eukaryota > Viridiplantae > Streptophyta > Magnoliopsida > Solanales > Solanaceae > Solanum > Solanum chiquidenum. The sequence continues at coordinate 6,424 of JAJOOS010080234.1, read as the reverse complement.
GTTGAAACGAACACAACCGTAAGAACCACAAATGGTAAAGAGTTAATTGTGTGACATATGATTGTCTAGGTATACACCAAAGCTCGACGATTCAAAGATATCGCATCTACCGATTGATCGAGTATATCCGACATATGTTCACTACGGAAAGTCCATGGGGAAACCTACGTATCCAGATGCAATTGATCCTTGCTTGTAAAGTACACACTCGTCCGTGCATTCCTTATGTTATAACCATTCCCCATTCATGTGGGGGATTGTTGGGTATATAGCAAGAGTTAATGGAAAATGGAAGGAAGATGAAAAGAGATGAACTTGAAAAATTGGGAACTTGAAAAGTCCTCTTATGCTTTAGTAAAAAGGCATTTCTCCCTCATTGGTGGTGGAAAGAAAAATAGAAGAGTTTAAATAGAGAAACACTTCTATTAATTGTTAAAAGGGTTGGAAAGAGGGACCCCCCTCGCGCTGTCATATTCGTCGCTCGTTCGGCTCGGGTCGGCTTAGCTTTGGCTTTGGAAAATGATCGAGAGATTATTTTTGGACAAAGTTTTGTTTTAATTATTTATTTAATTAATTAAATAAAATTAAATGGCCAAAAATGTTTCAATTAATTAGTTAATTAACCAAAACGTTCCGACCCGACTCGGATCTGCGTGACCTGTTTTATTTAAATTACTTTCAGGAACAGTCATGACCGTTTGAAAGGTTGCAAACTTTCTGAAATGATCGTGTGATTTCTGAGAGGTTACAACATTTCGGAATCAGTTCCTCTTGGCTATAAATACCAGTTATTCTTCAAACTTTTTACTTACGAAAATTTCTGATTTCTTCTTTTTCTTCTGCACAAATATTTTTCGTGTACTTTACTGTCGTTGAGTGGCTCGCTGACACCAGCATTTTGGGTATCAATACACTGGTGATTGAGATCATTCTATCGTGGGAGGACATATTCCAAATCAAACCTCAGATACTAGAGGGGAATAATTTCCTTAAGGGGACACTGTGCATTCAGTGGGCTTGATCCTTTTCCGTTCTGCCTTTTCCAGATTCTGGTATGTTTTACAGATTTTAATTTTTTGTGAATTAATTTTTGTTCTTTTGTTCTTCACTGGTTCATTGGAAACTTTGGTAACTTCGTGTTTTTGCAAAGTTTCTGGTAATCAGTATTACTGTTTTTAAACACAGATTGGCAACAGCAAGGTTCAAATGGACTTCTGTTCTTCACTGGTTCATTGGAAAACTTTGGTAACTTCGTGTTTTTGCAAAGTTTCTGGTAATCAGTATTACTGTTTTTAAACACAGATTGGCAACAACAAGGTTCAAATGGACTCAGCTCTGGTGCTTGGGATTGATTTGGAAAACCATACACACAAACAAATTTATGCTACCCTACCAAATTCAATATTCTTGACTCAATGGAGATATCGAAACTTCCAATAGACATCATCTCAATAAAAAGTGGGTCTGTTGACACCCAATTTTGACCGACCTCTAACTATTTTTGGAATGCTATTCGATTAAATACGTATTTTTAAAATATATGTCGAGTTTAAAATTTTAATCGATTTTGTCTAAAAATTATATATTTTAGTATGCATGCTTTATAAAATTATCGTAAATATATTTAAAATATTTTAAATTATAAGTAAAATTCAAAATAATTATTTTATTTAAATGTTTAAAATTTAAATGATTTAATTATATAAAAAATATTATAATATTTATAGTATTTAAATCGGATAGCATTCCCTTGAATTTCCTCTTAATTATTTGATTGTTAGCCTATTCTATTCTAATTTCTTTCAAATTCTAGCCACCTCAATTTCAATTTTATTTCAATTATAGCCATCCTTTCATTTCAATTCTAGCCAATTTTATTGCAATTCTAGCCATTCCAATTCCTCAATTCAATCTGATTTTAAAATTCATTTTAATCTCAACCGTCTATCTCTAAATTAAATACTAGATCAAATCCTAGCCACTCATCTAATTCTAATTCTACGGATGAGATCGATCATCTTTTTCATTCCTATCCTAACCTAAAAGACTCCAAAAGAAACCCTAACATTTTGAATTCATTTTTTCCTCTTTCTCAACAGATCCGCCGCCCTCTCTCCTCACCATTTTATTTTTTCCGGCGAAAGCCACCGGAGGCAGTCGTCTCTCCTCTTCCCCGTCTCCCTCTCGCTCCTCCCCTAGTTTTCCTCCTCCCTTTTTCCCTCTCCTCTCCTCTTTCCTAGCAGTAGCTCCAAGCAGAGAGCCACCGCAAGGACAGCAGTCCAGCGAGGAGCAGCAGCAACAGCTCCGGCCAGCAGCTCGTTGAAGCGAGCAGCAGCAGCGAGAGCTGGAGACACCCAGGACCAGCAGCAGCGACCACCACCAGCAGCAGCCGGCGAGGACAGCCAGCCAGGCGAGCAACTGCTCCGGCCGGCGACAGCCCTAGCGCCTCCCTCCGTTCTCTTCTCCGATGAAGAGAGCAGGCGAGCACCACCACTCTGCCACCAGGTGGGTGACAACAGTAATTCCAACCAGCAGCTCCAGCAAACTACTGCTCTTGCCAGCAACTGCGAGCGAGAACAACGAGCCACCAGCGGACAACAACAGCCAGCGAAAGCCAGTTCTGACTCTGGCAGATGCTACTCCGCCAACGAACAGCGAGCTCCGGCGTAGCACAAAGGTTCTTGGGGTCGGTTGAAGACGGATCTCAACAGATCCGTCCAGGTAAGTTTGATTAATTTTACACCATTATAGCTCTCTATTCTAGAATCTTTAATTATCGTGAATATTAATTTGAGCAAACATTTGATCTCATGTATGCATCTTTGTCTAGTGCCTGTTTGATTTGTATGAATATTACATATTAGTTCTTGGTTCTCTAGAAAAGCATACTCGATTTATGATTTATCTATTCAAATGCTCGATCGCTGCTCCCATCTATGACCAATCTGTTCTAAATCTGTGAAAACCAATTTTTCAACTGGTAGACTGCTTAATACTAGTAGAGTTTACTCTGTGAATTATCCTTGACTAATCTCCTCCTTAAACCGTGATTTCATCTTAGTAAATTCAGAGACTGTGTTATCTTTGCTCAATAGCGCCCTAAAGTACGTGGATTCAGTAATTTGTTAATTAGGGAATCATATTTGCTAGGATCCCTTAAAGCTGTTAATTGCCTGGTCAAATTGCCCATTTACTGTGATTTAGACTTCCGTATTCTATTAACCTTTATTAATTGGCGTAATTCACTTGGTGTAAAATTTTGGACTCCTCTGCCTATGGTAAGTTCGAAATTACGGGTTAAAGCATGTATTATTCCTTTACCTTATAAATTTAGTGTTGATTTTATATTTATTCATAATGCTGAAAATTGATTCCCTGGGATTTCCAAATAACTGTTGGTATATTATTATTTATGGTCTTGATTGATTTGTCTTTCATGTATCTTAGTGTTCTTCCCATAATTACTCCTATTATATGGTAAACTCATGGATACAGGGATTTTGACATTTGACTGTAAGAGGTACTTATTCTTTTCCCTTTAAATATTACTTGTCTTAATCAATTTTTTTATTTTGCATATTATTTGTCTGTTAATTGATTCATTTTACCTTAATTAAAATTTGACAGATTTCTTACTTATTTATATTTGGTAAAAATAATTTAAAATAAGTCTGTTGGACTCTCCTTTGTAATAAGGAAAATGTTGTTAATTGATTGCTAAAATTATTTATTTTCCTTATGGTTGTTCCCTCTCCTATGCTATAAAAGAAGATCCTTGTTTCATTCCTTACTCATGTTTTTTTTGCCTGAACATTCCAACACTTTTACTGATGCTTATACTTACTCACGGTTGAACACCAACTCTCACATACACACATCTTGACTTTGCTCATACTAGGAATACTAAAAAAAAATAATATAAAATTGCTCTCTCCACTCTTAAAAGAATTAGTCCCTTGCAACACTCAAAGTGCTTTCTTTGCTGTGTCGCTGTTTCAATTGGATTGTCGCTATTATCTTCATTGCTGAAATATACTCTGCTTAATTGGTTAGTTCTCTTCACTAGCGTAATTTCGTTTTGCATTACCGCATGATTGTATGGTTGAAATAAATAGAAGGAAGCATCTGGGTTAGTTTCCTTATCCCTTTATTTCTCAACGTGTGACTATACATTCTCCAACTCGTTTTGAACTCTTACATGTCTGTATGCCGCTTATGTGCATAAAAATAATCAATATTATGTGTGTACCCATATAGTTAGTTTTATCATGTTGCTATATTAAATCATCTTTTATGTGTTATTACGTGCCCATATTTTCGTTGTACTTTAACAGGGTTTGAACTCAAAGGTTCAAGATGTTTGAAGAGTTGCCTAGAAAAGAATTCCGGATGAAGCTATTATATTTAAGTTTATTTTAATATTTTAGTCATTTATTCTTTTGCTTTGGTTTGTAATAATTTGTATAAACTAACTGTCTCCTATATATGAACTAATTTGGGGGATCGTCTAAAGGGGGAAGGGGAATTACGTGCTAACTGTTCTTTATTTATTTATCTTAATACGTGTGATTGTTAAAATCTGCCCTCGTTGCTTGATACACGTGAGGCATGCAGATATGGCCAGTTTCCTTAGATGATCTGCCTAAAGCCAAACCTTTATTAAAATTGACTATTATGTAATAAAGCTCGTTTTATAATCTGAGCATGCGTTTCAGAAACCAGTCTAGTTGTTCAAATTTGGACCTCTTACCTTAGCATGTAACAAAATGGGCCTTTGAGAATTGATAAATATTTAAATGAATTTTATTATGTTAACAATCAGTAGATTAATCTTTAATTATACGATAACATGTCTAGAAAATTAAATCTGTAATTTGATCATAAATAACCTCAGTCTTTTTTAGCGTGTAAGTTTAATCAAATATTTTAATGCTTGTAGAATTCATGCTTATATGTTTTCTCGAATGTCTTAAATCTTCAACATGTTTGCATCTAGAGATCAGAATGTTACAATGTTTGCATTTTAAAATCACGCCCGTGAAAATTAGTTTTTATTTTTTATGTATTACTTGGGGTTTAGAAATCATGCATATAGGTGCTATGCAATATTTAGACTTTTCCACCACCTAGAAATCATGTTCATAGGTATTATTAATCAATTTCCAGCATGCTCTTGACTTAAATAATGTACCATAATTTCGCCACTGGTTTCAACATGTCAAACAGTTAATTAATATTTTGTTATGATTTTTCCGCCACTGTTAAATAAAGCTGTGACATCGCTATTCTCTGCTACTTAGAATAAGGTCAATAAATCAGTTACTGCATTGTTTTAATCTTAAAATCGGCTACTGATTAATTTCTGCATAACTTAAGCTACTTTGCCATTTAAAATAAATTAGTGATCTTTTTCTAACATGTTAATCAACGATATTCTGATGTGCTACTAATTAAATAAGCTAAAATCTGCTTTTCCGTATTTTTGTCTCTGCCCCCCCTTCAGGTCAACTAATACTTGAAATTCGTATCCTATCGTAATTCTCTGCCCTGTTAATATTAACTACTGGATTTCTGCATCTAATAAACTGATTACTACTTAAAATGAATTTCACATAATAGTTTAATTTGCTATCGCATTAACATGTTATTTTCTGCATAATCTGTCACTTTAAATTAGCTACCCTAATAAAATTCTATCCAAAATATTTTAGTTTCTGCATTATGAATAATTGCCTCGCCACTTTATTCATCTAATAAATATAATTCCCTTGCTTTATTAATAAATAAATAAATAAATTTGCATTGTGTCATAACCTTCCATCCTTGTTAAATTAAAGCTTGTTCATATGTTTGTGTGCATACACTTAGCATGAAGACCTTTCATTTTATGTGTGTTTGCTAGCATGTGAATTAAAATATAGAGGCCAATATGAGACTTATGTGCTAAATGCTCGTCCAAATTGTTTGACTTGGTGTCTAGGTGGGCCTATTATATTCTATTCCAGTCTAAACCCTTCCACAATAATAGTCCAAAGCCTCTTGGACCTTAAGCGGGGACGATATGCACCTTTTAGAGACGAAAGCATGCGGTGGTAGGGTAGGGGTAGTCTAGGCCCTATGGATATGATGACATCGACTCATGCTTAAAGCGACAAACCTTGGTTTGTCTGTCCCTACACGGAAGCCTATCGAAAATAAAGAAAAGTCGAGTGCTGATCCTAAAGTCCTTCAGAGTCTCCCTTTCCTTTTGCCCCTATTTATTTGTTTATAATTATAATTATTTGGGGTAGCTTAAAATTAAAAAAAAAAAGATTGTTTACTTATCTACTTGTGCAAATTTCTGTTTCCTCGCTCCTCCCTTTTATTAATTGTTAAAATGTTTATTTTATATTTAATATTATGTTATCACTTAGTCTTGCATGCT
>JAJOOS010080233.1:0-28078 GCA_029582725.1 Solanum chiquidenum | reverse complement strand
TGACATCGACTCAGGCTCAAAGCGACAAACCTTGGTTTGTCTGTCCCTACACGGAAGCCTATCGAAAATAAAGAAAAGTCGAGTGCTGATCCTAAAGTCCTTCAGAGTCTCCCTTTCCTTTTGCCCCTTTTTATTTGTTTATAATTATAATTATTTGGGGTAGCTTAAAATAAAAAAAAAAATAAAAAATTGTTTACTTATCTACTTGTGCAAATTTCTGTTTCCTCGCTCCTCCCTTTTATTAATTGTTAAAATGTTTATTTTATATTTAATATTATGTTATCACTTAGTCTTGCATGCTTAATTAAATAACAAATAATTTAAGCGATTTCAATTGTTTAATATTATCACTTAGTCTTGCATGTTTACCTAATTAATTAAAATAATTAAAGTAATCTTAATTGTTAAAAAATATGTTATCACCTAGCCAGCATGTTTAATAAATAACCAAATAAATGAAGTGACCTTAAATGCTACTTGTAACCCCCACATAAATAGCATGAGATACGGCCGGGACCCACATTTGTGGACCTCGAGGGATGCCTAACACCTTCCCCTCAAGGTAACTTGAACCCTTACCCTGATCTCTGGTTCGTTGACCCTAGTTATATTTAATTAGGTTAGATAGGTGCCCTAACGCACCTTAATTCGTTAGGTGGCGACTCTTCAACCACCCAAAAGCCCAAAAGAGTTGTTAGGTCGTGCACCAAAACCCGTTTTGAGGAAAAACGGGGCGCGACAAGCATACCAGAAATAAACTAAGTACAACTAAACTAAACCTAACTGGACCCCCATAAGCCCAGAAGGTACATTCGTGTGCAAGCTTAAATAAAACCTGAACGAACCCCCATAAGCCCGACAGGTACACAAAATAGCTAAGTCTATTGAAAAAGAAGAAAATTGGGCTCCCAGCCCAAAGTAACCAAGATAATCCATCAGACTCCTCCCAGCCCAGCTACAAAGAGTGACCCCAGGGAGCACCCAACCATACAGTCCACTCCCAGCCCAGCTAGTAAGAGGGACCCGGGGGTAAGATATATATCGCGAGTCATCCTACCATGCAGTCAGCTCCCAGCGCAGCTAGAAAGAGCGACCCGGGGACACCCAACCAGCAGCACACTCCCAGCCCAGCTAGAAAGAGAGGCCCAAGGGCGATCGCTGAAATCACCGAGTCTACCCAGCCAGCGAATACGCTCCTAGCCTAGCTAGAAAGAATGACCCCGAGGGTGATGGTATCTCCAATAGGATCCAATCCAGCAACAACCATCGTGAAACGCCGTCCACTCTAAGAAATCACAAAAAAGGCTCCCAGCCTATGCTATCTCAATCCCACGCCTTTAGTGTTGCACTGAATCTTTGAGAACGCATTGAAATTGCAAAATTAGAGGGAGAAGATACAGAAGTACAACAAGGAGCGATAACGCCTAATCTAAGGCTCAAACTATCAAACTCAAGTCTGCTACTCCAGTCTACAAGGAGCTAAGTCATCCGAACGACGTCGACAGAAAGTCAACGCTATCCAGCCCACACAGGTCATAAGTCTAAGGCAATGCTAGCCTAACCTAGACTAAGGACATGCTTACGGTTAAGGATGAACAAAACATACAACACATACCATACAAGCATACAATAACATTTAGCACATAAGCATGCAACTCTACTAAACCAGTTAACATGGTACTACACCCGAAATATGGCCAATCGATCCTAACATGAGGTATCTAATCAAAGTAAAGTAGGAAACTGGTACTCACCCCCAATTCACTCCAATCGACATGCTTTTACACAATTAAGCTCAATCTAATAGAAAGGAAGTTGTAGCCTACCTTAAGGCTAACCGCGCGGGCGCCAAATCACTTTGCTGGAGCTTTTCCTTCCCGATCGACCTTTGAACAGTGTCACTCTATCAAATATAGGATGACAACGTTAGTAAGGTCGTTTAGACACTAAAATCACAAGAAACGGAGAAGGGTCAATTTTGGAGTCAAAATGAGAATCATGGGACCCGCACCGAATTGTCTGAATTTGACTCCGTCAAGAGACCCAAAACAGTATCTCGAACTTGTGTTTCATTTTGGAACACAATTCAAGGCTCAAAACACAGCAAAACCCAACATGCAAGAAAACCACACTTTAATCAACTTAAAAGAAAACATGCATCAATCTAAACTTGGAATTTACAAGAATCGAATGGTGCCTAGCACTACTTGAACACTCCACGACGTATCCACAATAATTCTCAACATGTGAGGCTTCGAATCACCCAAAACCGAGCTAAAATGACTGAGATAACACCAATTCAAGAAAGCCAAAAGTAAGAACTCGGAAAAGGCTACAGCAGTCTGGTAAATCACGAATTTTACCTCGAAAAACATGTACCCGACAACTTCCGAACACTCTACAGAGAAGCCACCAAACATACGAAGCTTCCGCACTTCGAATCGCCTAATTTGGTTGAGAGATGAGAGAGATATGAGGTTTTTAAGGTTTTCCAAAAGTGCAGATTTTTCTGCATTTTTTTCCCGAATACTTAAAAACTTCGACGGGGTGCTCCGAACTCGTTTGAAATCCCGTGCACGCAAACGAAATATGCAACCATACCAAATTCGATATTCCGGACTCAATGGCACAGTCAAAATTTCTATACGAGGTCATCTTGATAAAAAGTGGGTCCCACACCCAACCATCATTTTAAGTCAAAAACCACAAAGGGCTCGGAAATATCTCAGAAACCTCGGGACACAAAAGAAGGGTTAATCTAGACCAAACTCGATATTTCAGAGCTAAGTGCACTGACGGAATTCTCATCCGAATGCGTTTCCTCAGAATATTGACTAAAGTCAAACTTAGGCTTAAACTTAAAAATAAAACGCCTAATTGCATTAACTCGCACTGAAAACCTCAGGAGTCATGCCGACCATGCTACTTGCCTAAAATGACCCTTGGAATTTTCAGAATTAGATTTCAATGTCATCTTCTTGAACTTTTGATTGAAAATGATTGTTCAAGGTTCATAAGCTCCAAAAACACTAAAACTCGCACAATAACCAAACAAACGACCAGGTGACCGAACTGTCAGTCCCAGTAAGTCATAAATGATTTGGGGTCGCTACATGAACTCTCTAAACGACACACAAAAAGGCAAACCACAAAAATGACCAGGAGGGTCATTACAATATCTACTACTAAAAAGGACTTTCGTCAGCGAAAATAAAGGTCAAGAAGTACCTGAAGGCTCAAACAAGCCGAGAAATAGCTCTCGCATCTCCAGCTCGATCTCCTAGGTAGCCTCCTCGACTGGACGATGCCTCCAACAGACCTTAACAACAGGAATGGCTCTCGAGCGTAATCTCCTCACATCTTTGGCTAGAATGGCAACTGGCTCCTTTACAAATGCCAAATGGTCATCTAACTCAATTGCATCATACTGGAGCACATGGGACTCATCAGGAACATACCGGCGCAACGTCGAGACATGGAAAATTGGGTGGATGGCTGAAAATGCTAGAGGTAGGGCCAACTCATAAGCAACCTCCCCAACTGTTCGGAGTATCTCAGAAGGCCCAATGTACCTGGGACTAAGCTTGCCCCGCCTCCCAAACCTCATCATGCCCTTCATGGACGACACACGGAGGAATACCCGATCACCAATAGAGAAACTCAAAGGTCAACACCTCTGATCTGCATAACTCTGGTGCCTACTTTGAGTCGTCCTGAGTCTATCCTGAATCACTCTCACCTGGTCCAAAGCCTATTGAATCAAATTTGTACCCCGCGGCCTAAGGTCTGTAGACACAAACCAGCCCACCAAAGAGCGACAACGTCTACCATACAAGGCCTCGAATGGGGCCATCTCAATTCTAGAATGGTAGTTGTTATTATACGCAAACTCCGCCAAAGGCAAGAACCGGTCCCAATGACTACCAAACTCCAAAACACAAGCCCGCAGCATGTCCTCAAGGACCTTAATAGTACGCTCTGACTGAACATCAGTCTGCGGGTGGAAAATTGTGCTAAGGTCAACCCGAGTGCCCAACTCATCCTGAAAGGTCCTCCAAAAGCTAGATGTGAACTGAGAACCCCGATCTGATATAATAGAAAGTGGCACCCCATGAAGTCGAACCACCTCCCGAATGTAGATACGAGCCAACCTCTCAACGCTAAATGAAGACTGAACTCCTATATAGGCCAAGACACATCTAGAATCTGAGATATCCAACCGAACCATGTTATTGGCTAAGAATTGAATGTCCAAAACCAAGGGTTGCTCCTTCATAGATAAGAAGGCTAGATTACCCATACTCACCGCCTTCCAGCTCAAGGCGTCTGCTACCACATTCGCCTTTACCGGATGATAGAGAATAGAGAGGTTGTAGTCCATCAGGAGCTCAATCCAACGACGCTGACTCAAATTAAGGTCCCTCTGGCTCATGATGTGCTGAAGACTCCTATGATCGGTATAGATCTCACATCGAACTCCATACAAGCAGTGCCTCCAAATCTTAAGCGCAAAATCTATCGCCGCCAACTCCAAGTCATGGGTGGGGTAGTTGCGCTCATGTATCTTAAGCTTCTTTGACACATAAGCAATAACCTGGCCCTGCTGCATCAATACACAACCCAAACCAATGCTAGATGCATCATAATAAACCGTGAAGCCCTCGCCCTCAACTGAGTGGTGGTCAATAACTCCTTGAGCCTCAAAAAGTTCACCGCACACTCCTCTAACCAAACAAAGGGAACATCAACACGAGTCAACCAGGTCAGAGGTGCTGCCAAGGTAGAGAAACCCTCCACAAATCGTCTATAGTAGCCTGCTAGTTCGACGAAGCTCTGAATCTCAGTAACTGAGGTGGGCCTAGCCCAATCACGAATAGCCTCAATCTTTGTCAGATCTACCATAATGCCCTCCTTGGATCCAACGTGCCCCAAGAACGCTACAGAGTCAAACCAAAATTGGCATTTTGAGAACTTAGTGTAAGGCCGCTGATCTCTCAAAGTCGAGAGCACAACTTTCAAATGTGGCTCATGATCACCCCTACTCCACGAGTATATCAAAATGTCATCAATGAAGACTATGACGAAGGAATCAAAATAAGGTCTGAACACGCGCGTCATCAAGTTCATAAAGGCAGAAGGGGCATTAGTCAACCCAAATGACATCTTCAAGGACTCATAATGGCCATAACGGGTCCTAAATGCAATCTTAGGGATGTCCGTTGCCCTAATCCTCAACTGGTGGTAACCGGACCTCAAATCAATCTTAGAGAACATTGAAGCTCCCTGAAGTTGGTCAAATAGATCATCAATCCTAGGCAAAGGATATCTATTCTTCACTGTCAGCTTATTCACCTGTCTATAGTCAATGCACATGCGCATCGTACCGTCCTTTTTCTTTACAAAAAGAAAAAGAACGCCCCAAGGTGATACATTAGGTCTGATGAATCCCTTACCCAAGAGATCTTGAAGCTGAACACTGAGGTCTTTGGGCTCTGCAGGAGCCATCCGATATGGCAGAATAGAAATAGGCCGAGTACCCGACTCAAGCTCAATCGAAAAATCAATATCACGCTTTTGGGGTAGGCCAGGTAGGTCGGTAGGAAACACATCTAAGAAGTCACGAACAACAGTAACTGACTCAACTGGAGGGACCTCCCTACTCACATCATGCACATAGGCAAATTATGATAAGCATTCGCTAGCCACTAGCCTCTTAGCCCGAATAAAAGAGATAATCCCAATTGTTGTTTTACTACGAGATCCCTGCCACACCACCGGAGGAATACCCAGAATGGCTAAGGTAACAGTCTTAGAGAAGCAATCTAAAATAGCACGACAAGGGGATAACCAGTCCATGCCCAGAATCACTTCCAAATCAACCATGTCAAGAAATATAAGGTCATCCTGGGTGTCACACCCCTGGATAGTAACTAAGCAAGATCAAAATACCTGATCCACTACTAAAGACTCACCCACGGGGGTCGACACACGCAACGGCGCTACCAGAGGATCAGAAATCATACTCAAGCGAGAGGCATAGTAAATAGAAACATACAAAAAAGTATAGCCCGGATCAAATAAAGCCAAGGTGAGTTGCTGCCCTAAAATAATCGTACATGTGATCACATCGTCTGATGCCTCAACCTCCGCCCTCGCTGGAGCTGCATAGAAATGATTATGTTTGCCTCTGCCCTGACCATCAAACCTACCACCTGACCTGCCTCCTCGGGGACCACCCTGTATACCCTGATGATCACCTCTACGGTCCTGACGCTGACCAAGACCTCTAGATGGAGGTGTTGGTAATGCTGGGGGAGCTGCTTGAGGAGCGGGAGCAACCTGACTATGTTGAGGACAGTCCTTGGCCCAATGATCCATCTCACTACACTCGAAGAAACCCCGCCGAGGATGACTCCCAGAAGAACGGCTACCATGTCCTGAAGAACCTGACTGAAACACCTCGCGGCCCTGACTCGAACTGGCCTCACTCTGACCATCATATGATGCCTGAAGGGAGGCCTGGGTAGGCCGGCTAGACTGACCCTGTTGAAACCGTCGTCCGATCCTGTCATGATAATCCCTAGACCTGGGGCGGGAGTCATTTTAGCTGCCCTCATGCCTAGCCCTCTTCTCGCTGCCCCCTTGGGCCTCACGACGAAGATGCTCCATAGTGTTGGCATGGTCAACCACGTCTAAAAAGGATTGACCCGCAGAAACCAAGGACTGGGTCTCAAGTTGAAACTGCAATCTCAACCCACGAATAAAGCACCTAACTCTCTCCACCTCTGTAGGTAATATCATCTCGGCATGATAGGAGAGCTCATGGAACCTAGTCTCGTACTCTGCCACTGACATGGAGCCGTGCTCCAACCTGTAGAACTGATCCCTGAGGTAGTCTCTAATGCTACGAGGGATAAACTTGGCCAAGAAAGCCTCAGAAAACTCATCCCATGACACCGGTGGAGATCCAACTGGCCTGGTCTACATGAACGTGCGCCACCACTGCCTGGCAGGCCCATCTAGGTGGTAAGCGTTGAAGTCGGCCCCTCTAGACTCCACTAGACCCAAAGTGTGAAGCCTCTCATGGCAAGTAGTAAGAAAATCATGGGCGTCCTGACCCATAACCCCAGAAAACCTTGGTGGTGTCAACCTGAGAAACACACCAAGCATATTTTGGTCCTCCAGCGGCATAGGTTTTTCTGTTGCCTAGGGCTGTACTCCCTCAGGTGGTACCTGGACCTGAGGTGCCCTCACTGTAGGTTCATGCAGTACTGGTGCTGGTGTAGTTGGGGCGGGTGGTTGTTGCATACCCCCAAGCACACCCAAGAGTTGTGCAATAGCAGCCTGGAGATCTGGAGAAAGAACTAGTCAGGGTGGCAGTTGGGCTGGACCCGGCCCCACTGACGGAGCTGGTATATGAGCTGTTGGAGGGTCCGTTACTGGCTCTGGATCCTCCAGTCTCTCTCGGGATGGTACTGCAGCCCTGCCTCGACCTCAGGGTTGGCGTCTACCCCAAGCTGGGCTCTGTCTGCAGGCCTAGGTGCATCACCCCCGCCGGTGCCACCTCACGAGCTAGCCATCTTGTGAAAGAGAGAAACAGGTGAGATTTCAAGGAACCAATAAGACATATGTTCCACGAAAGTGAAACAAAAGAGGAAATCTTCCTAAAGACATCTTATATCCTCCCGATGATAAGTTACGGACATCTCCGCACCGATCCGCAAGACTCTACTAGATGTTAGCTCTGTACAAGTGAGACCGATAAACCTGGGGCTCTGATACCAACTTGTCACGACCCGATTTCTTGAGTCATGATGGGACCTACAATACCCCCCACCAGTAGGTAAACCAACCCGTAACCCAGAACATCAAGTAATGAGCGTAAGGGTAGAAACTAGCAAAAACAATAATCTAAACAAGGACAATAAGGTGGAAGCAAACCAAAATAAATATATACAGAAATAGAACCTGGAAGTCACTAGTACAGAGCTATCTGATAAAGAGTACAAGTCCCAAAAGTGGACCACAACGAAGTGTCTCAAAAGTAACAAGACTAGCTAAAACAAAAGAAGGAGATACGACAAACCCAAAACGCCAAGTGCTCACCCTCGTCTCCGAATCACAGTTACAAAAGAAGGCTGAAACTAATCACCGTTGATAACTGGTACTGGGACCTGCATCACGAAATAGATGCAAAGTGTAGCATGAGTACCAAAACAATAGGTACTCAGTAGACATCAAAGGCCGATTGAGAAAAATGGGTAAAAATAATAAGAAAGGATAGAATATAGACACAGAGAGGTCAAAACGGATATGAAAAGAAAGCACATGAGCATACCAGAAATAAACTAAGTACAACTAAACTAAACCTAATTGGACCCCCATAAACCCAGAAGGTACATTCGTGCGCAAGTTTAAAAAAAACCTAAACGAACCTCCATAAGCCCGACAGGTACACAAAATAGCTAAGTCTATTGAGAAAGAAGAAAATCGGGCTCCCAGCCCAAAATAACCAAGATAATCCATTAGACTTCACCTAGCCAGCAGTGCACTCCCAGCCCAGCTAGAAAGAGTGACCCCAGGGAGCACCCAACCATACAGTCCACTCCCAGCCAGCTGGAAAGAGGGACCCGGGGGTGAGATAGATATCGCGAGTCGTCCTACCATACAGTCAGCTCCCAGCCCAGCTAGAAAGATCAACCCGAAGACACCCAACCAGCACCACACTCCCAGCCCAGCTAGAAAGAGAGGCCCAGGGGCGATCGCCGAAATCACCGAGTCTACCCAGCCAGCAGATACGTTCCCAGCCCAACTAGAAAGAACGACCCCGGGGGTGATGGTATCTCCAATAGGATCCAATCCAGCAACAGCCATCGTGGAACGCCGTCCACTCTAAGAAATCACAGAAAAGGCTCCAAGCCTATGCTATCTCAATCCCACGCCTTTAGTGATGCACTGAACCTTTGAGAACGCGTTGAAACCACAAAATTAGAGGGAGAAGATACAGAAGTGCAGCAAAGAGTGATAAGGCCGAATCTAAGGCTCAAACTATTAGACTCAAGTCTGCTACTCCAGTCTACAAGAAGTTAAGTCATCCGAATGACGTCGACAGAAAGTCAAGGCTATCCAGCCCGTACGAGTCATAAGTCTAATACAATGCTAGCCTAACCTAGACTAAGGACATCATGCTTACGGTTAAGGATGAACAAAACATACAACACATAGCAAACAAGTATACAATAGCATTTAGCACATAAGCATGCAACTCTACTAAACCAATTAACATGGTACTACACCCGAAATATGGTCAATCGATCCTAACATAATGTGTCTAATCAAAGTAAAGTAGGAAACTGTTACCCACCCATAATTCACTCCAACCGACATATTTTTACACAATTAAGCTCAATCTAATAGAAAGGAAGTCGTAGCCTACCTTAAGGCCGACGGCGCGCGAAAAATTACTTTGTCGGAGCTTTTTCTTCCTGAACGACCTTTGAACTCTATCACTCTATCAAATATAGGATCACAACGTTAGTAAGGTCGTTTAGACACCAAAATCACAACAAACGGAGAAGGGTCAATTTTGGAGTCAAAATGGGAATCATGGGACCCGCACTGAACTGTCTGAATTTGACTCCATCAAGAGACCCAAAACAGTACCTCGAACTTGTGTTCCATTTTGGAACACAATTTGAGGCTCAAAACACAGCAAACCCCAACATGCAATAAAACCACACTTTAATCAACTTAAAACAAAACATGCACCAATCTAAACTTGGAATTTACAAGAATCGAATGGTTCCTAGCACTCCTTGAATACTCCACGACGTAGTCACGATAATTCTCAACATGTGAGACTTTGAATCACCCAAAACCAAGCTAAAATGATTGAGATAACACCAATTCAAGAAAGCCAAAAGTAAGAACTCGAAAAAGGCTACAGCAGTCTGGTAAATCACGAATTTTACCTCGAACAACGTGTATCCGACAACTTCCAAACACTCTACAGAGAAGCCACTAAAAATACGAAGCTTCCGCACTTCGAATCGCCTAATTTGGTTGAGAGATGAGAGAGATATGAGGTTTTTAAGGTTTTCCAAAAGTGCAGATTTTTCTGCATTTTTTTCCCAAAAACTTAAGAACTTCGACGGGGTGCTCCCAACTCATTCGGAACCCGGTGCATGCAAACGAGATATGCAACCATACCAAATTCGATATTCTGGACTCAATGTCACCGTCAAAATTTTCATACGAGGTCATCTTCACAAAAAGTGGATCCCACACCCAACCATCATTTTAAGTCAAAAACGACAAAAGGGTTCGAAAAAATCTCAAAAACCTCAGGACACAAAAGAAGGTTCAATCTAGACCAAACTCGACATTCTGGAGCTAACCGCGCTGACGGAATTCTCATCCGAGTGCGTTTATTTAGAATATTGACTAAAGTCAAACTTAGGCTTAAACTTAAAGTTAAAACGCCCAATTGCACCGACTCACACTGAAAACCTCATGAGTCATGCCAACCATGCTACTAGTCTAAAATAACCTTTCCGGAGCTGATGAAATCGTCAGAATTGGATTCCGATGTTATCTTCTTGAACTTTTGATTGAAAATGATAGTTCAAGGTTCATAAGCTCCAAAAATACTAAAACTCACACAATAACCAAACGAACGACCAGGTGACCGAACTGTCAGTCCCAACAAGTCATAAATGGCTTGGGGTCGCTACATGAATGCTCTAAATGACACACAAAAAGGCAAACCACAAAAATGACCAGGAGGGTCATTACAATATATTGATAATGTGACATTCAAAATCTGAAGCATGATGATCTGTTTAAGTGACTTAGCAAGTATAATTCATGAACTAAGAGAATTTATCCAATCTAAGGTTCTGAGTTTCATACAAGGAATTAAACTAAGTTTATGAGAAAACTTGTTATTTAGATTATGGATACTATAACAACTGAAATCATAACAATTCTCTAAGCTTTTAGAAACCCTAGGTCTAAACAAGCTATGTAGAATCAAGGAACTGACTGAATTCTAGGGACCTAGTGGATGAAAGGAACCCACTAGTTAAATCCCACATACCTGGTGATGAAATCTACGGAGAAATTCTTTGATTTTGGGGATGAACTTTGAAGAACATTGTTGCTTGTTCTTGGAAGGTTTGGTCGACTTTTCCTCTTCTTTTTGCTCCAAGTTTGGATGATTTTTGGTGAATAAAGGTTCTGGTAATGTCTGACTAAGTTATTAGGTTTAAACTAAGTAAAACGACGTAGTTTAGGTATTAAACGACGTAGTTTAAATGCCTAATGCATAAGGGAAAAGACAAAAATGACCCTGACTTAATAGCTGACGAGACCATCGACGGCCCCTGACCGATGGATCGTGGACTAACCGACGGTCCATCCTGGCAGGGACTCGTTGGCGTCAGAGATTGGATACTAAGGGTCACGATCCACGGACCCTGGACCATAGACCGTGGTTCCACCTACGGTCTGTAGGTCATGGTTCCTTGGGATTTCAGGGTGGTAAACCATGGACCCTACCTACGGTCTGTGGTCCAGACCAAGGACCTTGGTTTGGCCTCCGTCGGTGGCACCTACAACTTCTGAAAATCTACTATTTGGTCTTTCTCAAATTCGGGGTGTTACAAAATTACTCCCATTTGATAACTCCTCTAGTAAGAGATACCCAAAAATGGACATGATGACACTCATCTAATTCTATCAAGACAAGTCAGCTTCAACCCAACAAATGAAAGAAATGTGAAAAGTAAAGCAAGGATAACATAAGAGCCGTAAACTTATTCATTCTAATATAACCCCAAAACCTAGTTTTCATGTGTACACACCACTAATATAAATATAAAACTGAAAGATAAGTACAAGTCTCAATGTCTTTGTCACTAGAATAGAAAAAAAACATAAAATAAGGAACAAGAGGGTCCACTGGGATGAAAGCAACTATCTCTCAAAGTCCTTTGACAAGCCTTAAAAATAGGAGAGGAAGAAGAAGATCACACGGGTCTGGGCTCGGAACCTACACAAGTGTAGAAGCAAGGAATGAGTACCAAATAACACGGTACTCAACAAGAAACCTACTAAACAAAACAAAACTAGCTAGAAATCGAGTAATCCTTTCATCCCAACCGAACCTCCTCAAACTACAACCTGCATAAAAGTTTGCACAACCTAACAGTTCTACAATACACGGTTCACAAGGCTTAACAATAATAGTCCAGTAGTCACAGTTCAATAGCCATCGAGTGTCAAGCATGCCAATCATAAGTATCAGGTAGATCAATCACAATTATCAAATGCATCAATTTCAAGTATCAATTGCATCATATCATGAATCAAACACTTGCCATAACCATTTTCCATCGGGACAATATTACTAGCCAAAATTATTTCCTATTGACACAATATCACATCACTAGCCGGAACCATTTACCTTCGACTTTATATCATATCACTTGCCAAAATTATTTCCCTTCGACACAATTTCACTGGCCCGAACTATTTTTCTCCGGCTTTATATCATATCACTAGCCGGAACCATTTCCCTTCGGCTTTATATCATATCACTTACCAGAACCATTTCCCTTCGGCACAATATCACTAGCCGGAACCATTTCCTTCGGCTTTATATCATATTACTAGCCGAAATCATTTTCCTCCAGTTTTATATCTTATCACTTGCCGGAACCATTTCCCTTCGGCACAATATCATATCAATTTTCTGAACCATTCCCTCGACATAAACATCACATGTCTCATCGCGTGCACAACAATCAATAAAAATAAGCAATTTCACACCATAAGGAAGAGACATTAATTCAGGAAATTCAAGGCCACAACAACACCATCAAGGCTTTTCGTCAATCAACAAATTTGGGTCCACAACAAAGCAATTCACAAATGATTATGATCAACACCTTGTTTTATCATTAAATCCCCTTTTTATTCATTAAGATCAATCAAGTGGAATAAATGAACCCATCACTTAATTCCCATTACTCCCCAACACACACAATGAAGGAAAATACAAGAATTCTACGAGTAAAGTTTAGAAATCAATTGCCTCAATTCAATGAAAGTCAATCCAAGACTCGAGTCTTACCCTTTCGAACAATATCCAAAGCCATACAATATAGTTTAATAAAGTAATCACAATAATATTCCGAAAATAACTACTCCTAATTCATACATTTTGAAGAATGGGTCAAATCAACTCAAACACCCAATTCTGAAAATGAGGTTTGAATTCGAAAATCTTTACTTGAAAATGTTACCAAGGCATTTTGAACTCATTGGTGAAAACCATTTTGACAAAGAAATTAAAATCAGTTTGCAATCACCATTTTACTTTAGAACTCATGTTCTTGGAAAACTTGCCATTTGCCAATAAAAATCTCAAGTTTTGATGTTAAAATCCATGAATGATAAAAGGAAAATGAAGTTTCATAGTTACAAAGGCTTACCCAAATGATTCACCATAAAAAATCACTTAAAAATTTCCTTCGAGGGTTTTCCAAAATGAAAAATGGGTAAAACCCCAAAATTTTCAAACAAAAAGGATCTCTAATCTCGCTTTTGCGAACATTGATTCGCTTTCGCGAACATCACAAAAGCGGCCACCAGATCACTAAATAGAATCCCATAAAAGCGGGAGCCTTCGCCTAAGCAATTCGGACTTCGCTAACGTGGCCATCACGGAAGCGATCCAAGCCTCGCGAAAATGAGGTGCACCAGTACCAGAAAAAAACCAAGTTCAAATTATAGAATTAACCCTCGGGATATGACTTGCATCCAGTACACAAAACCCACATACGAAATTTGACTAAACTCGACATTCTAGACTCAATGGAACCATCGAAACACGAATCTGAATTCTCTTTGACCCGAAACTCGTGAAAGTCACAAGAAACGAACATAACGTGTAAAAGGCTAAATCAAGCTCGAGACCTCTAAAAACTCAAACAAGACCTCACTTAGGTCTAAAATCATCCCCTGAATATAATGGAACTCTCAAAATTCCGATCCTAGCATGCAAACCTCGAATGTTGACCAAAGTTAATTCAAAGGCTAAAATTTCACAAAGTTCCAACTTAGGACTTCAAATCCTCAAAAAGACTCCAAATCTAAAACCGACAACTCTCTTAGACCAATTTCCACATTCCGGAACCGATGGAAACGTCAAAAATTCATTCCAACACTTGAAACTCCAAAAGACACCGAAAACCTTTTGTAACAACTATGTCCTTTTGAAACCAAAAACTTACATAAATCACAACTCTTTACTCAAAGTCCAAAACCAATATCTAACTAAAACATAAAAGACTCAGGGTCAATATCAGGAGGGGTAAAATGGTAATTTTATAAAAAATTATAAAAATGACCTTCCAGGTCATTACAATTTATGTGTATCCTAAGAGCTACTTAACCATTAGAATTTTCCATGTACGAATATAATGTGCTAGTGAGTCTCAAATGGAGGATAAACAGATATTATAGACGTACGAGAACACTTCTTTTAATTTTGTATGTTTAGATAGAATCACATGACTCATACTTACTTTTGTGAAAGTTCTTTCTTTTTTGCTTCGATCGCCAAAAAATCCCTTGTCACGTTCTCATGATTGTCATTTTATATTTGAATCTTCATTGTTTGAAATGTGTTATTACAGTTTAGTTTACATAATTCCATTTGATGACTCCTCTAGTAAGAGATTCATCATTTGGATTAAATTCAATAAAATGTATCTTGATGCCATCAAATATACACATAACCTAAATCCATTAATACGTAACTTGACGAGTACATGCTGTGATACAACTATTACCATACACAACATAGCTCGCTTACCAAATCGGTATTGAGTAGTCTTTGAGATATGAGGAGGAAGAAAACTAAAACTATCTACGAAGCTTTTGAGTATCTATGTAAGGACCTCATCTTGAAATATTTTTCTAAGATCTCATACAAAATATTCTACTTTTCGAAATTACATTTCATACTACTATTTTCTGACAAAGCATTTTGATAGTCCTACCAAGTTGGAGTCAACTATCTGGATCTTCAGTAATAATAGATATTTATAATTCCATTTAGTTAACATAATACCCTTTGATTACTCCTCCTCTAGTAAGTGACTCATAATTTGGATTGTACTCACGAGCAACCCACTCTTTCTCCTTGGGACTATAGCGATACGTGAAGTTTTCATCAAATCTCCATTCACAAGGCCCCGAATGGCTAACACACTCATAGTGGGAATTAAATGCCACGAATGTTCCCATGTTTGTGGAGCAATTGAACATTGTTGAAGTGGGGAGGAATTTTTTGATTTTAACGGTGATGTTGAAGCTGCCCATAGTATTGAGGTGCTTAACTTCACCATCATCATCGAAGGAAAAGCAACGAACACTAAGGTAATTTGTATGGTTGTTGGTTATGACAACATTTTTTTCATCTGGTAATCCTGTTGCAACATTTGAGATATTTAAATTGATCATGATCAAGAAGAATATTGTTCTCGAGGTGATAGTTGCTATTATTTTATCTTCTTCCATGGTGTATGCTCCTTTATCCTCCTAAAATTTCAAAAAATAAAAGAAATATTAGGAAAAATTATTAAAGAAAATTAAAACTTGTTAGCAGGTGTTTAATAATTCTCTTAATATAGAGATAATATATAACACTTTTCATTCCTTATTTATCGGTATAATTTCATTTTGATCCTTTTAATTAATATGCAATTCATTACATTTGACCTTAAATTAACTATAACATGATAAGTTTTTTAGTCCCCATTATGTAAAATATATGTTAGATTTGGATTTTAGAACTATATTACTATTAAATTTGATGTAACAACACAATTTTAATATAATATAGGTAACATTAATTTTATAAATGTTTATTCAAGAAAGATGTAGAAAATTTCGTTAAAAGCGTCCAAGTAAAATAGAGAAAATATACCTTATATTTTTCCTGTGAAGGGTTTTTGGAAAGGATTTTTCAAATTCCACTAAATTTTTCTTCCTTTTTTCCTCTCTCTCCTTGCTTTGTTGAATGATCAACTTTTCCATGATTGCTATATAATTAATTTAAAAAATCAAACAAGAGGGATAGAGTTCTTGTAGGAGGTTTTAAATCTTTTAAACTATTTTTATGCTTTTACTATTTTTGATTAGTTAACCTTCCAAAGAATAAAAAGAATGTATCTTAATTTAGATACACAAACTTGTGGTTCCTCTTATTTTTAGCAACACCAAATATAATTATGCCATAATCCTAGGGATTTAAAAGGGTATTATCCAACCAAAAATAGGTTAACTTAGTTATTACTCTCTTTGTCTCAAATTTTTGGTCATCATTTGATAGTATTTGTGTCATCGTTTAAGTTGACACAAAATTTAAGAAAAAAAATTACACTTTTGAAATTTTTGGTTTAAATTTTTTTTGACTATTTCTATAGCTATAAATTATTTCATTAATGGTAAAAAACAATCATTTTAAAGTTAAATTATTTTCAATTATGAAAAGGCGACATTTTTCTGGGATGAACCTAAAAGAAAAATATGTCATTTGGTAGAAAATTCGCACACATGATAGTTAAGATGTGTTTTAAAAAATAGTTGGTGATAAAGTAGTTAATTTGCATACCTGATAATTCAGGTATGAAACTCAAAAAATGGGATACTTTAGGTGTGTTTTTGACTTCTAATATGATACTTTTTAAGGTTTAAAAGACGAACAATCAAATAAGTTATTGATAGGATACATAACAGTGCCACAATGGTGCAAGGAGTTCATTTGAATCTTTTTGTTAAAAGTTACACGATATATAAGAAATAATAGTAAAACATACACTTGAATTAAGTATCACTTTTTTGCGAGTTTCATAATTGAAATATCATGTGTTTGTGTTTCATACATGAATTATTACCAACTATTTATTGAAACACATCCCAACTACTAAATGACAGTGCGGGTATACTCCTTTTTGTTTAAAAATAGTGCAATTTGGCACTCCACACGAATAATTAAAAGAATTAATTTATAATTTTTAAAACCAAATTAAGAGATAATGATAAAAAAAAAACACTTGAAGTAACTTTTTTTGCGAGTTTCCTACGTGACCATCATATATTCACATTGGCACGCCCAAATTCTACACCTTAGGCATGATCGACACTCGAAAACTACTGTTGATCCCAAACGAACCCTTGGCGTTACTGACTACATAGCGGAAGTCTACACACATACATGTGGAAACTCTAACAATGAGCATTCAAAAACACTAAGCTACATCTCATGCACTGTCTAAAAATACTAAATATAGGTAATGAAAATGTTCAAAACATCTTAAAGAAAATACTGAACTATCTCTCTAACTTTGTCTATGAAGCCTCTACTAAAATAAAGTTAGATACCGGGACAAGACCCACAACTACCTCAAGTTACTAATTGACTACTACAACTACTACTATTAATAAACATAATGAATGGAGTCCTCCGAAAGCAATGAGGTCTCACCAAAGGCTGGCGAGGTAGTGATCTCAATGAAGCGCATGTTGATGATTCGAGCACCTGTATCTGCATTATAAATGATGCAACATTGAGAGACATCAGTACATGGAATGTGACACGACCCAAAAATAGGACACTCGTCTTATCCTACCAAGACAAGTCAGGCTAAAACTCAGAAATAATAATGATAGAAATGTAGAAATAAAAATATCAACAACATAAATGCAAATAACTTAGTCAACTCATAAATACCCTCAAAACTTGGGTGTCATATGTACAAGTGTAATGCCCCGAGCCTACACCAAGTACGTGGACAACACTCAAGAACCATTGTTAATCCCCAGTGAACCCTTGACTTTTTTACTCTTTAGGGGAAGACTTACTCAAGCAATATGCAGCTTAAAATAAATTTGGATCATTTAAACTCAAAGTCAATACTCAACTCAAACATATGAAAATAATCAATGTAATAAACATAATTGTTGTAAAATAGTTTAACAAGAACTCCGAGGGAAAGAATTAGGGTCAGAAAACTTTTTGGTAGTAACTTGG
Organism: Solanum chiquidenum; assembly: GCA_029582725.1. Classification (NCBI taxonomy): domain Eukaryota; kingdom Viridiplantae; phylum Streptophyta; class Magnoliopsida; order Solanales; family Solanaceae; genus Solanum; species Solanum chiquidenum. The sequence goes on along the minus strand of JAJOOS010080233.1, from coordinate 9,975 downwards.
AATTTCCTAACCTAGTCCAGTTTTTGATGAAATCAGAGTCAGTGAGGTCTAGGAAAATTTGGTAACGAATGAGAGATATAGTTATGAATTTGATCACATGAGTAGATAGTAAAGACGATAAGGAACCCGTATAATTTTACGAAATCGAATTCAGGCAAGTAGAACTCCCAAAATTGATCTTAGCGTGAATAGGTATTTTCAAAGTGTCATGGGACGAAGGTGTGTTGTAAAATGGGAGTTTGAAAGTCTTAAATTAGCTCATTGTTTTCATGAAAGCCGCCAATGCAGGATTATTCCCACCAGGGTGGGGTCGTTGTGGTGGGATGGGGGCCGCCATAGCGGGATAGTCGCGACTTAAGTCAGAAATAAACCCCAAAATGTCTTTATTCTTCAATTTGTGTTCCTGAAAGTTAGGAGACAAACCAAGGCGACCTCTTGATAGTTTTTCACCATTCATGAAGCTAAAGGTAAGGTTTTTACTCCCCGAATCCATTTTTCGATCCGTAGAACATAGTTTCTTGGGTAATTATTGTTGGGGGAAGGTTTTGATCTGGGAATTATGGTGGGAAAAGCCCTAATTTGGATTTTGGGATCATGAATTTGATCTAGGGTTGATAGTACTGATTACATTCCGAGTAATTAAGTCTTGTTTATTTATCCCAGTATTATATTGATTGTTTGTAGACCAAGAACAAACGGAAAGAATCTGGAAAGGGAAGAATCAAGTTTCTTAGGAGATTCAAGCTTTGTTCGCGGTAGGTGATGATTGTGATTTCATGTTGTGTGATATATGTTTGTACTTGCTTTATTATAATGCATATATGTATGTGAATGTTGCATTATTGATCACACTAATCGTAAATGAGGATGATTGAATAATTGTATGCCATGAATCATGACTTGATTGTATGATTTTGAGAATGTGCATTGTGATTGTGATTGTGGCTTGTTGAATGGATCGGGTGTTACATTCTGACAAAATAATTTGGATCAGGTGCCATGTTTTGGCGCATACATGGGATCGGGTGTCACGTGCGACACACAAACTTGGATCGGGTACCATGTACCGGTACACTACCTGTTTGGGTATGGGCTCTGTGAAAGAACCAATGACTTGTTATGCATACACTTATTGTTGAGAATATGGAATTATGCATTGATCTTGAAATGATATTGATATTGTATATGTTCAGTGTATGCATGTTTATGATTGTCACTCCCCGAGCCTACACCCTAGACGTGGTCGGCACTCGAGAACCATTGGTGTCCCCAAGAGAACCCTTGGCATGGCTTACTTACTCAGCGGAAGACTTTACTCAAGATAAATACTTTTAAAACAAGTAAACTGAACTGCTTAAAATATAACTTAGAATGTAATAAATAACATTCACTGCCAAAGTGGCAACTCAAGTCTCAACTTAACTGAAAAGGGAAAGTAAAGACTCATGAACTAGCATCGCTAACTCTGTTTATGAAGCCGCTAACAACTGAGATGGACGTTGGGACAAAACCCACGACATCCTAATGAACTAAAATACTGAAAGCAATAAAAAGGATCCTCCGGAAAGCTAGGAGGCTCACCAACTGACTCTGAGTGCTCAACTGGATCAACGAGGCGCTGGATGCTGATCCTGGTTACCTGCATCAGCATCATAATAAGATGCAGGACAACTGGCATCAATAAATTGAATGTACGAGTATGCGAGTTGGAATGCTAAACATAACTTAAGCTTGAAAAGAATCTGAAAGAAATACTTGTATTGGCTTTACTCAACTCCTGAATAACTTAACTCAATATAAAGCAATAAAACACATGCAATATATAGAAAGCCTTTAAAACAGTAGAAAACAACTTAGTTCGTTAAACAAAATGCAATAACAAACTCAACTTTACTCATATAATAAAGTAATATAGTTTTTTGTGGGAGTTTCTCTAACCGATAACCACTACTATGAGCCTAAGTGGTGATACAACATCTTGCCCACGCTGCCAGAACTGTCTTATACTTTGCCGTCATATAGAACGCTTAACTAAGTGGTTCCACTAGTTTATGCTAAAAGCATCATAAGAAGTCATCTAAAAAGTATGATCATTTACTACCCATGATGGCTACATGGTTTATGGAGACGTGAGTTATCTGAACTCAAGCTTGTCCCCATATCGGTGCTCAATACTACTCCCAAAATATAATTTAGCTCATATGTTTGTAAAAACAAAACTCTTTCTTTGATTTGAGATAATTACTCAAAAACTTAGCTTAAAAGCTCTCTTGGAAATCTCAGTTTCCTTTCTTGCTCAAATGTGAAAACATTTTAACTCTTGGGAATACTTAGTTCCCGAATAATCTTTGAAGAATGAACTTTACTCTTACTCTTTATTGAAAACTAGCTCAAAGGCTGTTTTAGAAATATCAGTTTCCTTTCTTGTTTAAATGTGAAAATATTTACTCTTTGGGAATACATAGTCCCGATATACTCTTTTGAATAAAATAACTTCAAACTTTACTCTTTACTTAACTCAAAACTCAAGTCTTAAAATAAAGTTAAAACATTTGTAAAAAACTTTTGGAAAACTTTATGAACTTCTCTTAACTTGACTCTTGACTTCTCTTGACTTGACTTATACTTCTCTTGACTTGACTCTTAACTTTCATTGAATAGAATCTTAACTTTCCTTGAATTGAATTATGGATTCAAGGATTGTGATTTGTGATAGGAAAGAACTCATGATGTTTAGGAATGATTTTAGATAGCTAAACATGATAAATGATCAAGAAATCACTGTCTGAAAGCAAGCCTGAGACGCAGAGACGCATTTAAATATTTGGTCGTGAAATAACTTTTGAGGCAGAGAGGTCCGTGACCTCGCCGTGACGCGAAGGGAAAGTTACACTTCTGAGGAACAAATCTGCGACGCAGACCTGGTACCCAGTTTTTGCCCGACTTTTTCCTTCTTTCGTTTTCAGTCCTAATTCACCTAAACTCGATTCTTTTTCTCAATTCCCTTTAGATTTAAATACCCAGTATGTATACACAAAAATATAACTCAAACAACTCAAGGAAACAACATTTTAACCTCAAGGAACTCCTCAATCTCAACCTAACTCAAGAACGAAAGCCAATTTCAAGAGCACCATTCAAGATTCATCAACTTTCAACTTTCTAGAACAAACTTCGCTGAGATAAACATGATTTGCGCGTGGGTAAAAGAAACCAATGCTATGAAAGACTCACATACTTCGTAGGGATCACCCCTTGTCAAAATCCACAAGCTAAACCTTCAAGAACGACGAACTTTGCTCTTTCTCCTCTTCTCTCCTCTAGCGTTCTTTCTCCAAAAATCCTAGGGTAAATTTCCAATTGTCTAAACTGAACCAATTCAGTTAGAACCCAATTAAATTGCTAAAACCGAATTAACTTAATTAGGTGGTGAAAAGACCATAATGCCCTTCTAAAATCCAGATTGAACTTTCCTTATTTGAATAGCTCAACTTCTAATGGGAATAAGTCACTCATACGAACTCTGAATCGCGCAAACTCGGTGGCGTTGGAAAGATTATTCCAAGATCTTTCCTAGGATATCTGGAAACACACCTAATTCATCCTCAACTTGTTGCACATGGATCATCAACCTTGTTATGCCCATGTAACCTATTAGCTTGGTTGCCTTACTTTCTTTATCTGACAAACGAGTCAACCCAACTACGAATAAACGCATCCTGCTCCTCATGTCAGCAACCATCTCTTTGCTTCTCTTATCTCACGAGGAAAGAAACGCCTTATGAAGGCCTCCTCAACAAATCCCAACACACAATCGGTTACGCGTAAGAACGAGCTAGAAAGAGACTTTAATAGTGATACACTTTATCGCATGAAGTGAGTATGAAAGAAGTGAAGGAATTTCCTAAATGTTGCAACCTCCTAATAATAGATGTGGCGCGCTTCACACCGATAACTAGGACTCTACATACATGGCTTCATAGACTCCCTAGTACTATTGAACTCTGTGCTCTGATACCAAGTTTGTCACGCCTCAAGCCTACACCCTGGACATGGTCGGCACTAGAGAACTATTGATGACCCCAAGATAACCCTTGGCCTGGCTTAGTTACTCAACGGAATACTTTAATCAAGATAAATACTGTTAAAAAAAGTAAATTGAATTGCTCAAAATATAACTTAGAATATAATAAATAACATTCACTGCCAAAGTGGCAACTCAAGTCTCAACTTAATTGAAAAGGGAAAGTAAAGACTCATGAACTAACATCGCTAACTCTGTTTATGAAGCCACTAATAACTGAGATGGGAGTTAAGACAAAACCCACGACATCCTAATGAACCAAAATACTAAAAGCAATAAAATGGATCCTCCGGAAAGCTAGGAGGCTCACAAACTGACTCTGAGTGCTCAACTGGATCAACGAGGCGCTGGATGATGATCCTAGTTACCTGCATCTGCATCATAATAAGATGCAGGCCAACTGGCATTAGTAAATTGAATGTACGAGTATGTGAGTTGGAATGCTAAACATAACTTAAGCTTGAAAAGAATCTGAAAGAAATACTGACATTGGCTTTACTCAGCTCCTGAATAACTTAACTCAATATAAAGTAATAAAACACATGCAATATATAGAAAGCCTTTAAAACATTATAAAACAACTTAGTTCGTTAAAGAAAATGCAATAACAAACTCAACTTTACTCATATAATAAAGTAATATAGTTTCTGTGGGAGTTTCTCTAATCGACAACCACCACTATGAGCCTAAGTGGTGATACAACGTCTTGCCCACGCTGCCAGAACTATCCTATACTTTGCCTTCATATAGAAAGCTTAACTAAGTGGATCCACTAGTTTATGCTAAAAGCATCTTAAGGAATCATCTAAAAAGTATGATCCTTTACTACCGATGATGGCTACATGGTTTATGGAGACGTGAATTATCTGAACTCAAGCTCGTCCCCATTTATTTAGACTATGGTTCTTTTTTAGAGTTTTGGTACATTGACTTTCAAGTTCTAGAGAATAATTTCCGCAGTTTTTTGTTAGATCTTTGGAGTCTATGGGAACTCTACTTGACTCTTGCATTTAAACCTTCTTCCGTATCTTCAAATGCTTTATTTTTTATTAAGTTGTTTAGTTCTTTGGTTAGCGAATTAGTATTAATGGTTCTCCCACCGAAGGTTTGTGTAGGTGCCAATCACGACGGTCTGGGTCGTGATAAAGTTGGTATCAGAGCCCTAGGTTCGTTGATCACATTGTACCAATGTAACATCTCTCACCTAGAAAGAACTAGAAGGAAGTTTAAAATCTGGCAATAGTTGCTTTTGGAATGAATGAGGAAATCTGGAAATTTTTAAGCAAGTTAAAGTGAGTTTTTGGTCAAATTCAAACGATCATAACTCCTAGATCAGGATGATTAAGGTGTAGTTCCAAATATGGTTGGAAATCTCTTGGAATTATCTTTCCAACGTCGTCAAGTTTGCGCGATTCCGAGTTCGTATGAGTGAATTATGCCCTTTGGAAGTTAGGCTGTTGGATTAAGGAAATGTCCAATCCGGAATCTTAAGGGGTATTTTAGTCTTTTCATTGCCCTTTTATTTTAATCCATTTTTATGAGTTTAATATGGGCCAAATCAGATTTAGTCAGTTTTAGAATTTGGGATTTCACGCTAAGGCTTGGAGTAAAGAGAAAGGAGAAGGGGAAGCAAGAATGTTCAAGAATCGTCGAGATTAGCTTGTGGATTTCGTCAGGGGTGATCCCTACAAGGTATTTGATATCACATAGCATTGGGTTAATTCTCCCACGCGCCAATCATGATTTATTTCAGCGAAATTAAGTTGTTGAAAGCTTAGAATTGAATTCTTGAATGGATTTGTTGAAATTTCATTAGATTCTTGTTTCGTTGAATTCGTTGAGGAGTTGTTTGATCCCAATCTATGATTTTAGGCTCGATTTTGAGTAGAATCTGATGTACTTTGAACATTTAATCGATTCTAAGTGTTGGGTAAAAGAACCCATGCAGTTTAGACAGTTTAAAGCTGAAAAACGAAGAAGATTTCGTCGAACGAAATCCGGCAAAGCCTCCGCGTCGCGGAGCTAGTTATTTTTGTTTCACATCGCGGAGCTGTCACGGAGCATTCTGCCTCAAAAGACATTTTCGAAACCAAAATTTAATTATGCCTCTGCGTCGCGGACCTACCTTCAAATCTTGATTTGGTCTTTTCTCATGTTTAGCTATCTAAAATCATTCCTAAACAACATGAGATCTTCCCAATCACAAATCTTAATCCCTGGATCCATAATTCAATTCAAGGATCAGTTAAGAGTCAAGCCAAGATCAGTTAATAGTCAAGTTAAGATAAGTTCTTATAGTTTCCATGAGTCTTTCACAAATATTTTAACATTGTTTTAAGACTTAAGTTTTGAGTTCAATAAAGATGTAGAGTTGAAGTTCTTTTCTTCAAAGAAGTATATGGTGACTATGTATTCCCAAAGAGATTTAAAAATGTTTTCACCTTTAAATAAGAACGGAAAATGATATTTCGAAAGAGCCTTCGGGCTAGTTTTCAGAAAAGAGTAATAGCTTTCTAAATGAAGTAAGAAGAGAAAATGAGATTTCCAAGATAGCATTTGAGATAAGTTTTTGAGCACTAATCTCAAATCACAGAAGAAGTATGTGTTTAAACATAAGAGCTAGTATATTTTGGAAATAGTATTGAGCACCGAATTGGGGGCGAGCATGAGTTTAGATACCTCACGTCTCCATAAAATCATAAAGCTACCATGGGTAGAAAAGGGTCATACTTTTTAGATGAACCCTTATTACAATAAACTAGTGGATCCACATAGTAGCTCAGGTCCTATACCTTTGGTCGAGTATAGGATGCGTTGGTAGCGTGAGGTAGATTGATGTATCATCACTATAGCTCTTATCTGATGGCTGTCGGTTAGAGAAACTCCCACAGAAGTAATTGTATTTTTATATACATCAGTTTATTGTATTTTTACATACATTTCAGAGTTATGTTGTGTCCTTGTATATACACAGAGTTGACATTAGGTTTTAAACAAATTTTTTTTGTATTGCACTTGTTTTAAACTGTTTTATATTGAAATGAGTTCAGTTAAGTATTCATGAGTTGAGAAGAGCCAAGGTAAGTGTTTCTTTCATATTCCCTTTCAAGCCTATGTTGTTTTAGCATTCCAACTCGCATACTCGTACATTCAATGTACTGATGACAGTTAGCCTGCATCATCTTATGATGCAGACACAGGTAACTAGGATCGGCATTCCAGCGCACCGTTGATCCAGTGAGCAGTTCAGAGTCAGTCGGTGAGCTTCCTTGCATTTTGGATGATCTATTTTCATTGCTTTCTAGTTAGTTCATTAGGATGTTGTGGGGTTGTCCCAACGTCCATCTCAGTTGTTTTAGAGGCTTCATAGACAATCAGATGTTAGTCCTTTAAGTTTTTCATTAACATTTCTTATTGTTAAGACTTGGGTGGCCACTTTTGGCCAAGTTAAATGTTTAACCTTTAAACATTCTCAGTTATTTTATTATTCAGTTCAGTTAAGTGTTAATCATCATTATAAGTGTGAATATTGTCTTCCGCTGAGTTAAGTAAGCCAGGCCAAGGGTTCGCTTGGGGCCAGCAATGGTCTTCGAGTGCCAATTCCACCCAGGGTCTAGGCTCGGGGAGTGACAAACTTGGTATCAGAGCACATAGTTCAAGAGTCCTAGGGAGTCTATGAAGTTGTGTCTATAGATTCCTGGTTATCGGGGTGAAGCGCACCACATCTATAATTAGGAGGCTGCAACATTTAGGGATTCCTTCACCTCTTTCACACTCATTTCGTGCGTTAGAGTTTATCTCTCAAAAGTTTCCCTCTAATTTATATCTGCGCGTGTTTCAGATAATTATGCCTCCACGAAGAGCAGTCAGAGGTCGTCCAGCTAGGAGGAATGTTGAGGAACAAGAGTTACCCAATGCACCACCTACGAGTTGGGCAAGTTTTGAAGAGGCTTTCTTGGGGTGTTTCTTTCCCCGAGACTGAAAGAGGCTAAGGTACGTGAGTTCCTCACACTTAAGAAGGATTCTCTAAGTGTTCATGAGTATGGTTTGAAATTCATCCAACTATCTCGCTATGCTCCAGAAATGGTTGCGGACATGAAGAGTAGGATGAGTCTGTTTGTTGCTAGGTTGTCCCGTTTATCAAGCAAAGAGGGCCGGGCAGCAATACTTATAGGGGACATGGACATTTTGAGGCTGATGGTCTATGTGCAGCAAGTAGCGGAAGAGAAGTTGAGGGATAGAGAGGAATTCAAGAACAAGCGAGCTAGGACAGGGAACGAGTTTGGGCAGCAGAAGAGTAATGCCAACCGGTCATCTTTCCAACAGAAACAGAAGAGACCTGCTCCATCATCTGCTAGTGCACCTGCACCTAAGAACAAGGGTGAGTACTATGGTCAGAATTCCAGAGCTAAACCTGCTTATTCCCAGGGTAGTGTGGCGCAAGGGGGTAGTAAGCCTCTTGCCTGCACCAAGTGTGATATGAACCACTCAGGTATTTATTGTGAGGGCTCCACTGGTTGTTTCAAGTTTGGTCAGGCTACGCATTTCATGTGTGAGTGTCCAAAGAACAAGAAGGGAAATGGTAATGGGGGCAATAGAGCCCGGCCTTCATCAGTTGCTCCACCAGACAGGGCTGCACCTAGAGGAGCTACTTATGATACTGGCGGAGAAGAAAACCACCTCTACGCGATCACTAGTCGCCAAGAGCAAGAGGATTCACCATATGGTTTCACTGGTATGATTCGAGTCTTTGACTTTACTGTTTATGCCTTGCTAGATCCAGGAGCGAGTTTATCTTTTGTAACTTCATATGTTGCTATGAATTTTGATATTATTCCTGACCAACTTAGTGAACCATTAAGTGTTTCCACGCCTGTTGGTGAGTCTATTCTAGCAGAGAGTCTATCGTGATTGTCCCGTTTCCGTCAATCACAAGAGTACCATGGGTGATTTAATTGAGTTATACATGGTAAATTTTGATGTCATTCTTGGTATGGACTTGCTTCATGCATGTTATGCCTAAGTTGATTGTAGAACTCGAATAGTCAAGCTTCAGTTTCCAAATGAACCAGTCTTAAAGTGGAAAAGCAATTCAACAGTGCCTAAGGGTCATTTCATTTTGTACCTTAAGGCAAGGAAGTTAGTTTCTAATGAGGTGGTTAGAGTTACTCAAGGATTATGACATGAGTATTCTTTATCACCCAGGTAAGGCTAATGTTATTACTGATGCCTTGAGCAGGTTGTCTATGGGTAGTACCGCCCATGTTGAGGAAGAAAAGAGAGAGTTATCAAAAGATGTGCATAGGCTTGCACGCTTAGGAGTTCGACTTATGGATTCCACAGAAGGAGGAATAGTGGTGGGTCTTTTGGTCTTTTCCTATTTCGTTTAACCCCTAAGATACGTCGTTTAGACCCTAAATTATGAGGTTTTAGTCAGTTTAAGCCTAGAAACATAACTAGAACTTACCTAAGTCAAATCATTAATCAAACTTAGGAAAACTAGAACGCTAAGAGGAGAAAAAGGTCAAGAACCCTAGTTCAAGAACGCAGCAAGTTTTCTTCAGTTCCAGTCCAGAAATCAAAGGATTTCTCCGTGAAATTCGTCACCAGGTATGTGGGATTTCACTAGTGGGTTCCTTTCACCCATTAGGTCCCTAGTTTTCAGTCAGTTTCTTGATTCCCTTATTATGACTAGACCTAGGGTTTTTAGAATGTTAGAATTATTGGGTTCTTAGCTGTTAGAATGATCCAAATCAGATTAGTATGTTAATATTCAGCTTATTACATGAATTCCAGAACCCTAGCTATGTACTTCTTTAGTTCTTGAATTACACATGCTAGGTCAGATATTTCAGTATTCAGTTATACATGCCTCAGTTTATGAATGCATC
>JAJOOS010080232.1:0-32505 GCA_029582725.1 Solanum chiquidenum | reverse complement strand
GAGTCCCGAGATGATTACCTTAGTTAACCAAGTTAAAACCTTGAAGAAACACCAATAATTACAAATTTATATCTTCAAAAACCAACTCCAAACGCAGCTAATAGAAGGGAAAAATGATTGCCACGTGTAGGGATTGCGTTTCTAGGCACGGGGGCAACGTTTAATGGTAGAAATCGTCAAAACTAACCGTCCTTATGGTAGGACTCCATAGAAACCTTCTCCTAAGCTTTCTCTCTGGTTTTTTGAGCTGAAATGAACTGTTTCCATGGCTAAAATGTTAAATAGCCGACATACCACATTTCTTTACCTGACCCGGATCCGACCCGAATTCTGCCCTGGCAGTTCCTAGTAAAACCCTCATAAATTTTTACTCGGATGTCCGTTTGATACGGGGTTTTGTGCGTTGCAAACTAGACTCGTAGGCCTTCGATTTAATGGGTAATAGGCCTTCTAACTCTTTATATATTGGGAGAAATCATCCAATACATTTGACCCAAATTTCAAAGAAATCTTTAAAAAGGCACTTACGATAACTTTCGACAACTTTTATCTTGCCACTTACTTAACTTCAAAACTTGAGAATAAACCCTTAAACACTTAAAATATGACATACCGCATCCTTTTTAATTTATTACTCACCCTTTTTGTCTTTCCACGAAGGTACGAGTTAATTTAGACGTTTTGGAAAAGTCAGGGTATTACATCTTATCCTTAAGCCTTGGTGACATGTTCTCATATATGAGCCTCTATTTGACTCACTCTGCTCCAATAATGTATGTTACATCCTTATTATTCTCCCCGTTTCTTTGAATAATAGAACCAAGGTACTTAATATCTCTTCTCTTGAATATGGTTTGTGTATCGATCTTCACTTCCATCTTCGATTCATTTGTTGTGTCGTTGGACTTGCACTTCAGGTACTATATTTTAGTCCCGCTGAATATAAAATCTTTTGATTATAGGATTTGTCTCCAAATTTTCAACTTATTTATTAATTATAGTGTGTGTCTCATTGATGCATATTATGTCATCTACGAATTGTATATACCATGACACCTTCCTTTAATTTGAATATGTCGCCTCAATTCATCTATCATTAAGGCAAAATAAATGGGTTAAAGACTGATATCCTAATGCAACCTTACCACGATTGGAAAGTATTGAGTCGCCTCCCACTATCCTTATTACTTGGGTCTTGGATCCATTTTACGTGTACTAATGTAGGTTACAAACATCTCTATAAAACCTCTTTAAGAACTCTATCATATGCATTTTCGAGGTTAATGACATCATGTGTAAGTATCTCTTTATATCTCTATATTATTTCATCATTCTTCTTTACAAGATGAATGACTTTTGTAGTCGATTGTCTCAACATGAATTTGAATTTGTTCTCGGGGATAGACAAAATCCTCTTAACCCTTATTTTGACTATCATTTCCTGAACTTTTATATTGTGCTTAGTAGCTTGATACCCTATAGCTATGAAGGTTTTGAATATCACCCTCATTCAAAAGGTTATGTAAATACATTTTTCATCTCTTTCTCATGTGTATCTACTACGAATATTCCCTCATCATCGTCCTTAGTACACTTTCCTTCGGTAAATTATATTAAATATAGAAAAATATTATTAATTTAGAACTCATTGAAAAATAATTTCATATAAATTAAGATGACAAGTAATAATTTGTTTCGTCAAGTTTGTGAAGTCAAAACTGTTTTTTCTTAAAATAATAATAAAATGCTTATTTTATATTTAGCTATTTGCTCAAACTTTTAGGGAAAAAAGTACTAGTGATTTAAATTGTATCAAAATATGTTTTTAAGAAGCTAAAAAATATTTTTTCAAAAGCATTTTTGAAATTTTAGCAAACACAACTTATTGCTCTATATTGATAAAATTATTTTTTGAATTAACTAATTAAACACAAATAATTATATTCCAAAAGTACTTTTTTATGAACCACTTTTAAGAGTTAATATCTTAAAATGTCATTAAACTATGTAAAATCATCTTACAAAGCCACTAAACTTTGTTTTATATCAATAAAATCACTCAACTTACTAGTTTTATCTCCAAAAATCATTCAACTACATTTTTCATTAAACTATATTTGACATGACTAAATAAATTATTTTTTATGCCACCTAATCATCACAATTAATAAAATTATAAAGTCAATATTTTTATGTCCTGATATTAGTTACATTTTTCACGTTTGATTAGGATTTGGGAATCGAATTCCATTTTAGAATATGAATTTTATAGGATTTGAGAATCGAATTCCATTTTAGCATATGAATTTATACAAATTAGTAAATTTGAATTCTAATTCAAAAAACACTTCAGTGCTTTAAAAGATACTTAAAAGCCTCAGTTATGCATCACTGCAACCAATTAGTATAGAGGATTATAAGCTAACCTAGGTGAAGGCAAAGAGAAGTGAAGCAGGAAAATAGTTGGTTTCGTTCAATGAAGCTGCAATTCTCGTAAGACCAAAGAACCTAGAAACACTACTGATTCTTTTTTTTTCATTTTCAAACTTATAATTCTATAACATCAAGAAAATAAGAAGATTTTCAAGTTAAATATGATAAACAATGGTGTTGTTTTAATAACACTAGCAAAAAGTCTAGTGCAATTAGTATGTATCTCGCATATATACCAGATATGTGAGCGAGTTAAGAGAGTGACAAGCAAGATTGGACGGAGGTGAGGGCGCAAGATTTGTCTATGCATCCTAGATACATGCGAATCTACTTTGATAGAGTGTATCTAGGACAGATTAACCTAATTTTGAGTTTTTATATTCCGAGATATATGTATCTGGACGTACCAAAATCTAGTAAGATTCATAATATTACAACATAGCGTGTATTTAAATAATTAGATTATATACTAGTGAGATGATTGTAAGTTATCCTTAAATAAAAAAATTTGGCTAATGGGCCGACCCCCGCCCGGACCCGATCAAGTTTCAAGGGCCAAGGGATTATATGGATCGAGCTTATAAGCTCTAGTTTTAAAAAGATTTAAAACTCATATCTCAATAACGGATTGGGTTGGGCCGGTCCCATGGGCTAAGCCCCGTTTTGACGACTCTAATTGTAATTAATTATGGGAATCTGATTTTTGACTCTATAATAAGATGGCATGATGCTTGATGATGATAATTTTATTTTTATCTTCTCTTAATATAGTGTGGAAGGAATTGATGGGGAAAAAAAATATCTCACTAACATGTTGTTAAAGTATAAGTATGTTTTGGCCAACCGACAACAAGCAAATCTAGTAAATTTTTAATTAGTGAATGATTGCATTTCTGTATGAATGAGATCTTGCTTAAATATCTGACTGCATAAATATCATTAAAATATCATCTGATAAAACATACACTAACTAATCCATATGATCAAACAAAATCTTAGATTTATTGTGTAAGATATTTATTAATTGGACTACAATATATTTGAAATATAATATTTGGAAATAGTAAAGAGGTAAGTTTTTTTAGTTTTAACTAAAACATTGGATAGATGCACATGATTATGACATGTGTCCGTTTGTTAGTGTGAAGGATATAAATGCTTCACTTTTTAGACGGCAAAAACTATGATATTTCATTAGTATAACGAAGAGTATTAATATAATATTTTCGATAATTTGGAAATATATTTAACCCATTCACGTCCAAACACTATAATATAAGCAAAATAAAATAACAATAATAATTGTTTACTCAATATAATTTGAGAAGTGAAATTTGTGGAAAATGGTGTGAAGGCAAACCTTACCTTTAAAACTATTTTCAATAGCGAGACATATTGAAAACACCTTTGAACTTAACGTAAATTATTAGTTTCGTTCTCGAACTATATATTGAGAGTTTTAACAATACTCTTCTACTTGACTAACTGAATTTAGATACACCCTTGATCTACTACATGACATAACCAGAGGTCTCAAACTCTTTTCAGAGCATGAAACTTTTAATAAAAAGTCGAGAGAGACGTTGAAAACACTCCTAAACTTGGCTAGAATTTAGAGATATATTTCACTCATATTGTAAATTCGAGGTTGTATTAATTGCGTTCAATTGGTCAAATTAATAAGTATTTTTTAAGACTGCCAATAATTTAAAAATAAAACTAATAATTCACATCAATTCTACAAATATTTTCAATACTTTTTTCTTTTAATATATAGACATTCGATTCAAGTAAAATATTTTAAGTTTTTATTTAATTTCTTGTTTGTTTGATTATGGATTGCCTTGGATTCTATTTGCATAATGGAAATTGCAGCTCTTTTCAGTGTAGGATTGGACAAGTTAGCTTGGATTTTTTTCCACCTACTCTACAAAAAGTGATGGGGCGTCCACCAACCATACGTCAACAACTTTGTCCATTCTTTGTACACACTACCATCACAATCAACCAAAAGATTTGTTCTTTAGTCTCGTTTAACATATTCTTTCGTTTACATTTTAATTTATTTGTCTTGCTTTATTTTATTATTATTTTATAAAATAAAATAAATATTTTTTGATATAATACATAAATATATTCTTTAATTTAATTTCATTTAACATCTCTATACTCTAACTTGGGAGCCGAGTGATTGGGTTGGAAGTCAGGTCGTGATTAGAGCTTAGGAGTTAGGTCCCAACTCGGAATTGAGATTCGAGGTCCAGATTAGATCTCGGGTTAGAGTCGGGAGTTGGGTCTTAAGTTGTGATCAGGATTTGGGTCCTAAGTTGAGGTCATGAGTCAGGTCCCTGGTCGAGATAAAAAAATAGGTCCCGAGTTGAGATAGAAAGTTTTTCGATCAAGATTGAGGTCTTAATCGAGAGTCGAGTTTCGAGTCGGAATTGTAGTGGGGAGTGGATCCTTACAGGTTAGGGCGGGGGTTGAAAGTCGAGTCTCAAGTTAAGACTCGTTTGAGGGTGGTGAGTTTAAGTAGGGGTGTGCATCGGTCGGTTCGGTTTATCGATTTTCAGTTTTTAAATATGCTAAATCAATAACCAAATTAAAAAGTTTTTTTATCGGTTTTGGTCATTAATGACTCGATTTTCGATTTAACCAATTAGAAAATGCTCATAAAACAAATAGATGACTTCTCTAACAAATTTGACGCGACAAGACAAGACAATAATGCAACTCTGCAAATACTCATAAAATAGAAACAATAATAATTAACATGAAAAGAACTATACAAGTGTAACAGAAAGAGAAAATAAGAGGAATATGATTATTACTTTAGGTTTTGACGTTTTGTATAATGTGAAGTTGTGAACTCAAAATCATTGCGAAGTGTGAATTGAAGGTTTAAGGGCAAAGACAGTAACTACTAAAATATTGAGATTAATATTTATGTACAAGTAAAAGAAGTAAATTACTGGAGTATAATCTTATTGAGTTATTGTTTTACCTAATAACACAATATTAAAAACCAATATCGAATCGATAACCCGATATTATTTTTTTATAAAATCATTAAAAATCGTTAACTCAATTGATGCATTTTTTATATATTCGTAAAATGCGTAAATTGCATTAAATTATTCCCATAAATAAAAAAGAAACTTGTTCATAAATTCAAGCTTATTGTGCAAATTGAGGAAGCAAAAAAGTGTGAGTTCAAGATTAATACTTGTAGTTGAAACATATCAAGATGATGGGCTTCCTAATCGCCCAAAAAAAGATTATAAATTAGAATTAAACAACTTATTTCCTTATTAAGGCATTGTAAACTTCTTTTCTTTCTTTCTTTATTGACAAATAATTAAAAATGATTGACTTGACTAGTTTTGTTATTGTCCTTCTTTGCACATACCTTCTTAATTTGATCAATTATAGTATAGTCCTTTTTGGCGCATATCTTATTTCCAAGCTACTTCATTTTTCATTCTTAGATAAGTCGAATCGAGAAATCAATCGACTCCCTCCTGGTCCAAAACAATGGCCTATTGTAGGCAACCTTTTTCAGTTAGGGCAATTACCTCATCGAGACATGGCGTCTTTCTGCGAAAAATATGGCCCATTGGTCTATCTCCGACTAGGTAATGTTGGTAAAAAAAAATTCACAAATGACCACATTTTAGTCCTTGTAATTAATAAATAGTCATTGTTTTCGAGTTTCAAATTTATAAGGGAAACTTCAAGTATCCTTGATTTAGGAGATTCACTTATGGATGTTGCAACTCGATGAACAATTACTATTTTACAAAAATATGCTGGATAAGTGATAAGTGAACGTTATTTCTAATATAAAGTTCAACGCTGATAGGCAAAAGGCTTATACGGATTCGGTCAAACTTAGTAACTTTTATTTAAGTAGTTTATCCATCATTATATATGTACACACATCAAATATAAAATCGAGTTATTAGCACTTAAATTTATCGTTCTAACATTTTGAACCCATAAAGTTGATATCCTGACTCCGTCTTTTGTTTTCTCTTAAAAGGTAATGTTGATGCTATCACCACCAATGATCCAGAAATCATAAGAGAAATACTTGTACAACAAGATGATGTTTTTGCATCTAGGCCAAGAACTCTTGCTGCCATTCATCTAGCTTATGGTTGTGGAGATGTGGCGTTGGCTCCTTTAGGTCCAAAATGGAAAAGAATGAGAAGAATATGTATGGAACATTTATTGACAACTAAAAGACTTGAATCATTTGCAAAACATAGGGTAGATGAAGCCCAAAGTCTAGTTAAAGATATTTGGACCAAATCCCAAAAAGGACAAATAGTGAATTTGAGGGAAGTTTTGGGTGGATTTTCAATGAATAATGTGACTAGAATGTTGTTAGGTAAACAATATTTTGGGGCAGAATCAGCAGGTCCACAAGAAGCAATGGAATTTATGCATGTAACACATGAGTTATTTTGGTTACTTGGAGTGATATATTTAGGTGATTATTTACCTTTTTGGAGGTGGATTGATCCTTATGGTTGTGAGAAGAAAATGAGGGATGTTGAAAAAAGGATTGATGATTTTCATATGAGAATAATTGAAGAACATAGAAAGAAGAAAGGTAATAAAAATAATAATAATATTGATGATGATGAAATGGACTTTGTGGATGTTTTATTGTCTCTACCAGGAGAAGATGAAGGAGATGGCAATGGAAAACAACACATGGATGATGTAGAGATTAAAGCTCTAATTCAGGTCTAATTTTTTTATATACTAACTTTCTACCTATTTAATATGTCAATGCATTTATCTCAAACTACTTATATATATATATATATCCAATATAGATGCATTTGGTAAGCAACTACTACCACCCATGGGATTTCTAAGCTTGACTAACAGACATCCCTAACTAGAGGTCTTAGGTTCGAGTCTTGCTGGATACAGAGTCGTTTTTGCTAGGGAGCAATGTGGACTTTCCGGCGCGAACCCAAATTTTGTTGGACTCTAATGGGGTATCGGACACCAGTTGACAAAAAAAAAAAGAGATTCCTAAGCTTGATTTATATTTAAAACATAAGAGTTTAAGTTATATATTGCTACATCAATAGTATCAAAAAAAGCTACAAGTGTTTATTTTTTTGGATGCGACTTATTTCTTTTCTTTAATTAATTATAGGATATGATAGCTGCTGCCACAGACACTTCTGCTGTGACCAACGAATGGGCAATGGCTGAGGTGATCAGACATCCACATGTCCTCAAAAAGATCCAAGAAGAACTCGATATAGTTGTCGGGTCAGGTCGGATGGTAACCGAATCCGACTTGATCCATCTCAAGTACCTCCGTTGTGTAGTACGTGAAACCTTTCGAATGCACCCCGCGGGTCCATTCCTAATCCCACATGAATCAATTCGCGATACTAAGATCAACGGCTATTACATCCCAGCCAAGACACGCGTGTTCATCAACACGCACGGTCTTGGCCGGAACACAAAGATTTGGGACAACATAGATGAGTTTAGGCCAGAGAGACATTTGCCACCAAATGACGATGAAAAAAACATGAGCATGACTACTAGTAGTAGTAGAGTTGAAATTAGTCATGGTCCAGATTTCAAGATTTTGCCATTTAGTGCTGGAAAAAGAAAGTGTCCTGGTGCACCATTGGGTGTGAAATTGGTGCTTATGGCATTGGCTAGGTTGTTTCATTGCTATGATTGGAGTCCACCAAATGGAGTAAAGCATCAAGATATTGACACAAATGAGGTTTATGGAATGACTATGCCTAAAGCTAAGCCATTGATGGCTGTTGCTAAACCTAGACTGCCTGCTCACTTGTACCAATAATTAGTTACTAGTACTCAAATCAAAGGGAATTGGTCTTTAATAGATTTCGTAACGAATCAAATAAAGAGAAATTTCTATTTGTACCTCGTAAAAAAAAGCTTTCGCCTCCTGTAATAGTATACTTCAACATTTTTCTCACCTGTGGCAACTAGTCAGAGATTTCCACACAGCAGACTTAAGTCTGTCTGATTACATAGTAGCCTTACTTGTGCAAATATGAAATTTTAAACATCCTTACGCTAGACCGCTGGTATGATTTTACATAAGGAAGCAAGTCAAGCGGCTTCATTGTTTCAGTGATGTCGGATACAAGTAACTTTTCTTTTTCTGCCAACGAAATGAAATAATTGAACGTGTCGATAGTGCGAATTATCGAGGCAATATATGCAACAGGCTCTTGTCCTAATCCAGGTGACAAATGCTCAGCTTCATTATTCAAATGATGTAGATTGAGATCTTCCCGCTTCAAAAGAATCGCAAGGACTCGAACAAGGTGAGGTAGGCACAGTGGATCATATATCACATCTGCACCCAAACTTCAAGAGGAAAGTCAAAAGCAGGTTCTAATGAAGGCAACGTGATACTAAGGCTTGAAACTCTGTCGAGGATATTTAAAATTATGTAACACCACAACCCTTTTGGGACGATACTCAAATTTACTATAAAAAAAAAGGACAGCCCGATGTACTAAGCTCTCTCTATGCGAGGGGTCTAGGGAAGGACTGGACTATAAAGGTCTATTGTATGCTGCCTTACTCTGCATTTCTACGAGAGGTTGTTTCCACAGCTCGAACCCATGAACTCTTAGTCACATGACAACAACTCTACCAGTTACGCCAAAGCTCCCAGTCAATACTCAAATTTACTATAATAGACCAAATACTGCAACATCGGTCATTTAGTCTCTTAACTTGAATGGCCTATAAAATTCATCTGTTTTTAATTTATTGTTCTCCACAAGATTTCTAACAGTTAAAACTCCTCAAAGATTAAAGTATTACAGTAAAGGAAAGTAGTACCTGTGGTACTAAAAATAACAAAAGTAAACTTAAAGAGGAACTACTCACACTATATCTGGCATGAATTCACGTAGCTCATTTTCTGCGGCAGACTCCCATGGCAAATACAAGCACTGTAACTGAATCCAAAAAGATACGTCTTAACTGCAACTTATGCCAACTCTACGAGACATTTAGATACATATTTCATTTTTGAAAAGGTAAAGTACTTCATTGGTAAAAACGGTACCAAGGTACCAAAAAGCTTATAAGTGCTTAAACAACTACATTCAGACACATAAATGGCTCAACTTGTGAAACTCACTAACATCATGTTTATGCTAACAATCTCTGTTGCATTAAAAGGAACTCCAGTTTTCAAAGAATAACTTTTAACAAAAAATTCGTTGGCCTCAAAAAACATGGCATATACCCAAAAAACAATCCCTACATAGGATTACTGCATAGATATAAATACGAAAACTTGATGTCCTCATCTCGCAGTGACTCGGTTTTCAGGAACCACAATAAGATGTTGGAAATTTTACTTTCACCCTCCAAGTAACTCGTACCACTTTCAGATACATCATGTAAACATCCTACAATAGCAGTCAATTACATTCACCGTGAACGGAAGCCAGCCGTCGAAGAATTCAAAAACTAGAAGAAAGATTCCATGGACTACACTAGCAGCAACAAAAACCGATCATGAAGGCAATCTTCATAGGTTCCAGGAAAAAAAAAAATAGTCCATCGACTTCCTTTTAATTTTAGAAGGCTTAAATTCAACAAGTATCTAGAGACAATTTTTTTCATGTGCTGTGTGTTGGGAAATATAAATCACACAAGAATAATATCCACCTTAATACTCGAGACGAGCAATATGAAATCACAATAGTGAGAAATTTGACACACTTGATAGTCTCAAAAGACTGCAACAAACTCAAAAGAAACAACCTTCTTTTATTTTAGCCACCTCACTATAACACAGGTCACACTCTCTCTGTATTTCTCTCTTTGAACTGAAGTATCAAAGAATGAAATGGAAGGCTTCTATTTAATGTAAAAGCTACTGTCCCTTTCAACCAATCAGATTTGCTTATTTGCAACTTGTTTGGCAACCAAAATAGTAGGCGCCCACAATGTCTCTTTCTCCAATCATTACTCTCTCTTTTTAAAAAACTTTTCTTGTATTTTAATGTGGACCGACACTGTGTTCGCTTTGACAATAAGAACACCACACGGTGTTCTCTATCTGACAATAAGAACACGTTCTTCATCCAACCCAACTATTTATACAAATGTTCTTTTTAGATAATTACTCCATCTAGGAAGTCTACAATTACAACGTATATAGTTAGAAAATGCTACACTTGACCTTCATTGGTTGTGTGAGGGTTTCCAAAGGGTTTATAATGTCTAGGCTACTCCAGCCATTGCCTTAAGGTTTTGGGTTGGATGCTCAAATTCCTTCACATGGTATCAGAGCTAAAACTTTATGAGCCCATTTACACAACCTCCCTCTCTCTTCATGTTTATAACTCCAGGTGGTGTGAAGGTCGGCAAAGGGGTTTTACAAGGTATCAGAGCCTCAGACGTTTTCAGTTTTCACAACCTCGTCTCTCATCTTTTGTCACTCTAGGCTTCTTCTCTCAACCAATCTATGGGGTTGCTTTGGCTTCTCTCTCTCTCTCTCAATTCAAATCGAGCCACCGGCGTTACTCCAGGTTCACTCATTAGCATATTGAGCCTAATCTATCTTCCTACTCCAAGATTACTTCTGTTGGGCCTCTCTCTCTCTACTTATAAAGAAAATAAATTTAAAATCAAATGCATGTGTAAACCCTTGAAGGACGCTACACATGTCGGGAAGTGTTAGAGAATGCTATACTTGTCCCTCATTGGTTGTGTAAAGGTTTCCAAAAGAGTTTATATTTTCCTACACCACTCCATCCATTGCCTTAAGGTTTAGGTTAGACGCTTAACTTCATCCACAAATATATTTGCAACTATGATGGAAATAAAGAAAGCCAGTAACAGTCAGCACTTTAAGTTCAG
Organism: Solanum chiquidenum; assembly: GCA_029582725.1. Lineage (NCBI taxonomy): Eukaryota > Viridiplantae > Streptophyta > Magnoliopsida > Solanales > Solanaceae > Solanum > Solanum chiquidenum. The sequence continues at coordinate 21,168 of JAJOOS010080232.1, read as the reverse complement.
AGTTCATAAACTTCCTGGCCACACTCTAGATTTCTTTGTTCTTCGTCTTCCTCTTTTTTTTGTATATGTACTTTGTGCGGCATACAGTAGCGGATAAGAAGAATACTAATTAAGATTTTCATCCGCTATAACATCGATTCAACTTAAATGGTAAATGATTCCCAAAACTATTTGGACTTCCATGATTGGATATCAACCACTTGCTTGGCGAACAAATCCAAAGGTGCAATATAATGGTCGACGAAGGTGGAATGAAGACCATGGGAGATTAGAATAGGTACAAATCTAGTTAATCCTTAATGGGTGGAGATGTGGAGTTACATAGTACCTGTATTGGTGGGAGCCTGCAGGTAATGATGAAATAGATGATACATGTACAAACTGACCCGCAAACCATCGTTATAAAAATTATTGTAAAAAAAAAATGCTTTGAGAACCAAAAACCTAATGCCTTGGACTTTTGAAGAAACTGAATTTCTAGCATTATAGAACATCCACACGCATAAATTACGCCTAAGTCCGAACTATAAAATTAATATGATTTTACTGTTCAATAATCAGGTCGGCAGGTGCTTCCTCAACACTTCTTTTGGTTATAGATTATAAAGCAAGTACACAAATCTCCATCAGTTCTACCCAAGCAGGCTTGCATGAAGCCTATGATTGTCAACCTAGCCAACTTTCATAAATACAGAATAGAACGGGAAGAAGTTTAGAATAGTAAAATCAAAAAAGACACACAAATAAGCAAAAATTAATGATCACTAACCGTGTTGCTTTTTTGTGTATGTCCTAACATATCAGTTGCCAGCTGATTTAACTCCAAGTTGAGCTTCATGTTTGCTAAAGTTGATAAGTCACCATCTGTAAGTATTACCTGCATTATTATATGAAGAAGACTCCTAAATTAACCATTACCCTTTTGGTAACAAATAAACAGAAAGAAAAATACTGCAGCGTACACTCTACCCTCCCCAGACCCCATTTTGTGGGATTTCACTAGGTATATGTTGTTGTAACATAGAACTAAAATGTTGAAAGTTAATCCAATTATGAGGCTTGTTGCATCATCAAAACTGAGATACAATAATACTAGATTTTAGAGCAATTTATGACAAAATAAGTGAACATTTTAAGAATGTGATCAGCACCTCATAAAGTACATTTTAATTAATAACGATTTATGCTACATATCAGCATAAATAGTATTCTATCAACTACTACTCCCTTTATAAAGGAAATGGGGAAATCGATTAAGATGTAACACATCATATTGATGCGGTCTTGTGTGATAAAAAGGTACTACCAAAACTTAAAGGTAAGTTCTACAAAGTGGTGGTTAGACCGATTTTGTTGTATGGGGTGGAGTGTTGGGCAGTCAAGAACTCTTATATTCAGAAATGCAAGTTGCCAAATGAGGATGATGAGATGGATATGTGGGCATACCCGAAGATATAAGATTAGGAATGAAGATTTTTGGAACAAGGTGGAAGTGACCTATGTGGTGGACAAGATGAGGGAGGCGAGGTTGAGATGGTTTGAGCATGTGAGAAGAGAGCAGATGTCCCAATGTGGAGGTGTGAGAGGTTGGATATGGTGGGAACGAAAAGTGGTAGAGATAGGTAAAAGAAGTATTGGGAGAAGTGGTTATATAGGACATGATGCAACTACAGCTTACCGAGGACATAACCTTAGATAAAAGGGTATGGAGGTTGCAAATTAGAGTAGAAGGTTAGTAGGTAATTGAGCGTTGTCTTACTTTTCGATGGGAGAATGCTTAATGGTAGTTTAGAGCGTCGTGTATGTCGTAGTATTAGCTTTATTCATGCAATTTCTTTGTCTTTGATATATGTTATCATATGATGTTATTGTTCCTTTTCTATATGTTTTGTGTTGTTTCCCATATTAATTGTCATGTTTTCTTCATTGTTGTATTTCCTTGTTCATGACTATTTATATTTGATGTATTTGAGCCGAAGGTCTTTCGAAAATAGTTTGTCTACCTCCACAAGATAGGGGTAAGATCTACGTACACTCTACCCACCTTAGACCCACTTGTGGGACTAATTAGACTCTATCTTCCTTAGACCCCACGTGTGGGACTATACTAATATGTTGTTGTATTATTCATAAGAACACTAGTATGTTTAACAATAGGAATACTATTAACTGAAGCTTCTAAAATATCTGTTGTTTCAGTAGCTAAAATGAGGATGGCCACTATATCTATCCTAGGATGTAAACATTGTTTAATAACTTACTAGACTAAGCAAAAAGTGCCACCACTTGGATTGCATTAATTCTTATTTAATGATGGCAAAACTATGTTATGGAAAAATAAGACAAAATGTTCATGATTGCAAAAGAGCTTCTCTTTCACTTTTAGCAATTGGGTGACAAGAGCATGGGTTGCTTGATCCAAATTGCAGTTGAGGAAATTGATAGATCACATCAAGTCATTATCAATTACATGCTTCACGACCTAAAGAAAACCATATGTCCAGTCAATCACCCCAGCCACCTTCAATAGAAGATGAGAAGGCATATTGAATAGAGAAGATGAAATCAATTGTAGCCTCAAATACAATTAGTGGAAGAGAAAAATGATTCCCAAAATTGTTCCGTGAGGATCCTTCTTCTTCAGGAACATACAAAATTATGATCACATCTACAAACGGAATTGAACAAAAACACACACATAGTGAAGCTCAAAATGAGCAAGAGATATTGAAAGAATGTGTGATGCATTTGAGAAAAAACAAGAGGCAGAATTTGCAGAAAAAATAGACAGAATGGAAAAGGGAACTTGCCTTGGAGCAATTTGTCTGAGCTAGACAGACACCAACCAATCCAACACCCGAACCAACCTGCTTTGTTAATAGAAGATTAAATACAAGAGATAGCAACTCTGTTATTATATTAATCAAGCTGACTACACACGTAAAAGAGCATTGCCAACTGACAAACAAAAAAAGGATGAAGAGCAACAACACTCAACCTTGGAGAAATCCACAAAGATGTAACAAGATTAGACATTTCAATTTTCCCTAAGACACATTGTAGAGGAACAATTTGATAAACTAAGACAAACAGATGAATACTTCTACAAGCTATCTCACCTCAAGACAAGATTTATCTGAGAACACTTCTGGAAAAGAAAGTATGAACTCTGAAAGGAACAGACCTGATGGCCAGATTGAACACCTGCTTCAACCAAGAAATACAGAGGACAAATTGGATCAGCCGTTACACTGGGAATATAATGTTTGTACCAAATTATAAAACAACAGAGGAGCAAATATTTCACAATATCAGGCAGTTATTGTAAAGCCTCGACAGTACAATCAATTATCTCGGGCTAGTTAAATGCCTAACGATGTGATTAAAGTGACTCTGAGGAGTATTTGCGCCCACACAAGAATGGTGGGGTCATTGGAATATGTGACATATTTATGGTACAAGTTAGAAGTGGTTGTAGGCTTGTAGCAGTTAAGTGGCCAAAGGGAGTTAAAAATTAGATTTGGAATTTTGATCCAACTCCCAGGCATCCTCGTGTTGTCCCTTGTGTCACGAACGGTGAGCCTGGGAGTGAGGGAATGAAGCTGGGAAGAAGGGGTTGGGAAGTATATCATTGCCCATCACGAGCCCCTGCGTGAGAAGTCTTGGGCACTCAAACTCTTTCTCACAGTTAGCTCGTACCGCGAGCAAGGGACCCATAGCCCTGGCCAGACCTCTCTAATATAAGCACTTTTAACTTTCCAAATAGGTTACTGGTAGATATCGTAAAGCGTAAGCATACAGGATTGAAAGTTGAAGTCCATCGTGGAAGACCACGATTCAAATCCCATCAAAGGGAAAACGAAAAATATAAAAATTAAGTGACTTCTTTCATTTGAGTTTACTTTGGTGGACGGAGTTATTCTATACATGTGGGAGGTAGCAGGTACCAAGTGGATTAGTCGAGGTGAGTGAGAATTGACCCGGACACCACCATAATAAAAAAGCAAGGAAGAGCTTAGACATATAGATTGTCAACCAGCTTGCTACTTTGCATAATAAGTTACCCCAGAAAGCTTGTTAGTCATTCCCAGCTGCAATAAGAGAATCTCTACAACAAAAGTTATAAAGCATCCAAAGATTTAAAATTTCTGAAAACGTGCTCATGAAAGTATCTTTCAACCAGATTCAAAAACCTAGGGCTGCATATCCTTGAAAAAAGTCAACTCCCGCAAAAAGAAAAAGAAATGGGACAGTACATACCCTGTATCACCTTCAAGCATGTTAAGTGAACATTGCAACGTGACTTCCAATTTCCTAAATATTTGACAACTCGAGGCTTGTGAACAATCTGTGTACACCAAAAATTAGATACTCAATGTTACTAGAAGTAGCTAAACATCATTCTATAAAAATGAACGAAAAGAAAAAATTCCCCACCCTTGGGAAATAGAAACGAAAATCTTCTTAACATTCTTGTGCTTCCTTTTGCCAATTCATCATCCTTGCAACAAAAAGGAGGCCAATTTCACAATGGTTACATGGTGATGCTTAAATCCTAATCATTATTGATAGCAATTTTTAAAAATATTTACCTTCACAGAAGCCAGACAATAAATATACTTTTCATATAATTCATCCAAAACAACGTCCCCATTTGACTCGATTTCAACAATGAGTTTCTTTAAGAATCTTTTCAAATAAGGCAAATTACACTTTACATCCTGCAGCATTAAAAAGTTCATTGAAAATCAAACAAAACTACCTCAAGAGATAATTCTATTCAGGAAAGAAAATCTTTTAACTGACAGTTAGAGGTTTAATGAACTTACGGATTTGTTGATACATACGTTCCATATGAAACTTTGCACTCTTTCCGTAATGGAACCACCTCCAAAATCCCTAGTGTAATTCACATATTGTTCAGTCAAACGAAACAATTAAGAGTGCAATTGCAATTACACTATATTTGGTGTTAGTTAACATGAGCAGGGGTTGAAAATAGTAACCTGGCAAATGAGACAACAAAATCAGGGGATTCACAGGCGAGGAAAGCAGAGACTAAATGCAAGCAAGGAGTAGAAGATTCTTGTAGCTCTTTTTCTTTCTCCATCACTACTCTGTTATTTCTTACGATGCACGGCGTGTCTCCAAGAAACCTAATTAATAAAAAAATTAATTAAAGTGACAAAACTAAAATGTTTCTGGAAAAGTAACCAAAATAACAACCAAAAGAAAAAAAAAAGCCCAGTAACAATTATCAATTCTTTAAACTGATGTAACGGCAAAGAGTTAATGAAGTGCTGCGTATAGCGAATTTTGTCGTTACTGGCAGCTACTATTTATAAATCGTTTCTTTCAATCATGAATTAAGGAAAAGGAAATTAACCTTAAAATCAATCAATGGACTTGCCATTTGTATTTTCTCTCTCTTACTTACCAAGCAATAAGCATAAATCTTACTCGAAAATTTCCAATAATGCTTTACTAATGAATTCAGAAGAAAATACTGAAATTAGCATCCGAAAAGTTCAAGACACTAGTTGCTGAAGTAGACTCACAGATGAAAAATCTTCCTGCTACAGCATTGGTGAATATACAGATCATTTTCTCTTGTTTATATGAATTTGTTCCTCATATTATACTTTCTTTATGATTGTTATAGGTTACTTCATTGAAAATGATTCAATGAAGTAACAAGAAAGTGCTATAAAGGTATATACAGAGGGAGCAGAACATCACTGATGTAAGTGTAAAGATCCCAATAAATGATAAATCTATCATGGCATCTATATCATTCGCAATAGCTGTGTCACACCCAAAAAAAGGTAGTAAAGTGGTGCATCTGTACTTAATGCTAATTATAAATTCTGTTTTGCTTTCGAAAGCGCTTCCATTGCTCTCTTATCTTATACTGCTGTCTATTATTTTCTACACAAGGTTGCAGCTCAACAAGGTACCAAATTTGCTGACTGTTTCAATCGCATGAATAAATGTGAAGCAATCCAGAAGGTCCACTAAGATTTCGACAAACAGGGCGTCATCGCTTCCATCCTTTTAAGCAAGCATGAAACCACTACTTCCTTTCCACCATCAAATCTAACTACTTCGGTGATCATCTCCAACACCAAACTGGAATTAAATTTTTAAGATGGTTAAAATCTTAGAAGTATGGGGTCGAGTGTTGGCCCGTCAAGAACACACATGTTCAGAAGATGAAGATAGCAGAGATGAGGATGCTCAAATGGATGTGTGGGAATCCTAGGAGAGATATGATTAGGACGAAGTTATACACGACAAGATAGGAGTGGCTTCCGTAGCATACAAGATGCGGGAAATGAGGTTGATATGGTTCGAATATGTGAAGAGAAGGTGCACAGATGCGTCAGTAAGGAGGTGTGAGAGGTTGGTTGTGGCAAGAGTTTGGAGAGGTAGAGGTAGGCCAAAAAGAACTTGGGGAGGTGATTAGACATGACATGGCACAACTCCAGCTTATTGAGGAATAAACCTAGATAGAAAAATTTGGAGGTCATTAATTAGGATAGAAGGTTAGTAGGTAGCCGAGTATTTTCACACTTCATGTGGGAGAGGTAGAGGGGTAGTCTCCTCCTCCTCCCCTCATTAATAATCTATGTTGCGCAGACTCTTCATTTTTGTAGGCGAACCCGTCTCGACGTGACACTGGTGCGGGCGCAGGTGCGGGGTGCATGTCGGATTCGGTCAATCCGATCCGGACACTTTGACCAGAGCCGAGAAAAAACATTGGGGAAAAGGAGATCAGTTTCTAGCGACTTGTTCAGAGAGAATGCGGAGCTATACGAAGCTTGAAAAAGTACAGAGAAGAAGAAAGAGGAGGAATTTTTTCTTGAAAAAGTACAGGAAGTACAGCTTTTTTATCTTTTTTGAAAAAGTAGAGTCGTTTCAACTTTTCTTGAAAAAGAAACCTAGAGACGAAGGGTTTCTCTAGATAAGTGTGTCCTTTTTTATTTATAAAATAAATCATACTTTTAATGTTTATTATATTCTCTCTCTTCTTTAACAATTAACTCCTTTTATTTTGTATGTAATTATACCAAAATATGCAATTCATTACTATAGATATTTCATATATATTTTAGTAATATTTTATTATATATATATATATATATCCACTTATTTGATTATACTAGATATATTATTATTGTTGTTACTGATATAATTTATTTTTAAAAGTACGCTAAAAATAATAAGCAATTATACCATGTATATATAATATTACACCTTATATTATATATACCAGATATACCAATTAGCCATATCTCCGCACCCGTATTCATACTCGGATTCGCACTCCTGAATCTTAAAATTTAAATTTTGCCGAATTCGACTCTCGGATTCGCATCCGTCTCGGATACCCGCACCCGAGTCCGAGCAACTTAGTTAATAATAGTGTAATACTATTTAGTAGTCGCACATTCTCTTATTGTTCGGATGGTAAGCACCCCTCACTTCCAACCCTAAGGTTGTGAGTTCGAGTGGGAGCAAAAAGGTAGGAACTCCTAGGGAGGGTTAAAAAAAGAAAAAATAAAAGTATTACTATTTGTTGTTGCATTTGCTTTGTACCTTGCTATTTTATTGTCTTTTTTGTGTCGGCTTGCTATACTTCTTCGAAAACTTACATTTTGAGTCGAGGGTCAATCAAAAACAGTCTCTCTACTCCACAAAGGTAGAACTAAGGTCTGCATACATCCTACTTTTCCCCAGATCCCACTTGTGGGACTACACTAGTATGTGGTTGTTATCATCTTAAAAGGCAAATTGATAATCTAATATCCTCATGTCACCATTTGCAAATCCAACTTCGACACAAAGCAATATGGAGGTGTAATTAATAGCACAGCATATGCACAATCAACATCCCGAACATGGATTTTTTCAACAATGGAGCAACATCACCTATATTTGCCTATTGTGCGAGATCCAATGAAATAATCCCTATGTTATGTTTCTTAACATAAACCTGAAAGTATGGTGGATCAACATAGTTAGAATATTTGACAAAATAAAGTGGAAGGAGATGCAAAGTGTATTTCTAAACCAAAACTCGTTGTTAGGAGTGAACTATCAGTGTCTCTGACATGATATTGTAGACAATATTTATAAATGATAGGAACACTGTATTGGGATAACAAAGTTTTATGGAAGTGAAGTCTATGGAAGGCATTAGGCTATTTAAAATTTTGGCATATTCAAGGTGATCCCGTAGTGAACTCGGGTATCAATGGGATTTTTTGGTAGTATTGCTCATGTTTGAGTGAGTAATTTCCAAATGAGGATAGATGGGGAAATTGATGTTCCAGTCTAACTTCAAACTCAATGTCTGAAGTTTCATATGGCTGAAGACTGAAGTTTAGATACATATGGCTGAATTTCGTCCATTCTAGGTCAACCTAATTAATCACTAAAGATCCTATTAATTGTCAATAATTTAATAGCTTTTACAGTCGATGCCAATTAAAGAGGTAGGCATACCGCATACCTGTATAACGTTTTTGGGTTTTCCACTATCAGATTATATTAGTGCAGATGGCCACATGTGTGCTTAAAGCATGCACAAGCACAACATAATCTTGAAATTGCACTTTTAAATTTATAATTTGATTTGAGCAAGCAACATAACAAATCTAAATTGAATGACTTAAATTTGCAATGGATAGGAATTATGATGATATCCAAGGGAATAGTTGTAGATGGAACTCAGAAAGGATTGTCGAGAAGAAGAGAATTAAGATATAGAGAATGTTGGCAACTACCAAGTGGGGACGAACTGTGCTTTCATTAGTGTTCTGCTAAAGTTATCCAAAGAGACATACATATTTCCCAAAAGGAAATCAGTCACACATGGACTCTTGACTACATTTCTCAACAAATGTGGTGAAGAAAACAAAATAGATAAACAACCTAGAGTCTTCAAATAGACAGTACTCAAATGATAGACTGATTCATCATCTCAACTATTTCGTCATCTAAAAATATCCACATGACTCTAATCAACACAATATATACATTACAAGCCAGGGCAGAGCTAGAGTATTATTTGGGGCTTCAGCCAAACGCAGTAGTTTTTGCTTAGGCCCTGCATTTATAATAAAAATTCACCGAATACCTACAATTTTTTAACTGTGAATCCAGTAACTAAGACGAGCTATGGATTTGGTAGTAAGTTCAAAACTCATAAACTTCAAATCATGATTCCATCTCTTATTACAAGCTTAAATCAGCACAAGATGCTTTAAAAAAAAAAAAAAAAACTTCGGCTAAAGAGGAACCTGAACTCAGAAAGTGACCTCGACTGATCGAAACCCCCAGAAATAGAAAAACGGATCTGCTGGACCTTGTGGTTAGTCAATGGCGTCAGCGAGTTAAATGCTGGGATTCTGTTGGTGAAGAAATGATGATTTTGGACTGTTTTAGTGTACTGTTGCCATGCTTTTTGGATTTAACGGTGTATGGAGGTGCTGGCATGATTTCATGGAGTTAGACGGTGGTTTTACAGCAGCGATGGTGGGCGGAGGTGGCGAACGGCGGTTTCGCTGACAGTCCTTTTTATATCTACCAAAAAAATGCTAGGTTTTTAAATTGTTTCTGTACTTATACTCGGAGAAAATAACAGAAATGGTTCCTATATGTTTGAAGGTAGTTCAAAGTAGTGCCTTAAGTATTAATTACTGAACAATTTTGATTTTTAAAGTTTGTCAAACTTAATAATTTTAGTCTCCATCATTTATTTAGCAATTTATATTCGTTAAATTTGATGAAAATAATAGAGAAACAAATTTAATCATTAACATCAAGATAGTCGCGTCAAACCCTGAAACATTTATCCAGGTTAGGTTTTTAAATTGTTTTTATACTTGTACTTAGAGAAAATAACAAAAATATTCCCCTTATGTATAAAAATAATTGAAAGTAGTGCCTTAAATATGTACTGAACAATTTTGATCAATTAAATTTGTTAAAAATTATTATTATTAGTCTTTATCAAATATTTAACAGTTTATGCTCGTTAAATATGATGAAAACAATTGAGATAAAAAGATTTAATCATAAACACTAAGAAAGTTCATCAAATCCTAAAATATACCATCTAAAAAATGGCATTAGACACTAAACAAATATTTTTTTAAATAAGAATTACACTAAACTTTAGAAATAAATTAAAAATAGCAAAAACTACAAATTGTGCCTCTAAATGTGAGTTTCAACTAAAAAAAATTTAAACATAAGGGATTATTTTTGACATTTTCTACAATATATAACACAGATAAAATTAACTATAAATAAAAATAAAAAGATATGCAAAACCTTTTTTCCTTTTTTTTAATAAAAAAAATTATGATCACGGTAATCACGGTAGCTTCACAAGGCAAATTCATGGAACAAGAACAAAAAAAACAAATTTCACCAAGTCACGGGAAGTTCCACTTGTTTCTGCCAAAATAATGACTTTCTTTTCCTTTTTTAGTTATGTCGATTTTAATTATTTATATATAAAATAATACATAAATTTACCTGTAAATTATACCTATTTTAGTGATGTAAGATTGTAAATTAGTAATCAAATATTATACTAATTTACTAAATTTTATGCATATCAATTAAATTACTACCATATAATTTACTTAATTTTATTCGTATCGATTAAAATATTATCAAATATTATACTAATTATGTTAATTTTAATATATAAATAATTTATTTTTTAACGGACAATAGGTTAACTGAAGCAGAATGTTCCAACTTTATCATCATTTTGAGTCTATAAGGAGAGAAAGTGAATTGATCAAAAGCTATGTGATCAAGGTTAACTACATGTTCTGATGTCAAAAATTTACAGTTAATGTCATTAAGTAGGTAATGGAAATTATTTTTTGAGAATAATAATCATGAAATCTAACTTGATAAAATTAAATGACTTTTGAAAGATAAAACAAAGTCACGTAACCATTCAAGCTTCTAACTCCAACAACATCAAAAATTGAGTAAATTATGTGACATAACATATCGAATTACACAAATAATTTCTTTTAAAAATCACATTTCAATATATATTACTGATCACTTAAGTGAAGCATATTAGCTCAAAGACAAACAGAAATGGCAATAATATGCAAGTAACATTTATGGTTTCAAGTCAGATAACTCTACCAAACACCTACTAGACATGCATTCATAATCCATTGGGAAAATTGAAAAACACACAAAAATTGGCATCTCCTCCACTCTAATTACAATTTACAAGTACTAGTAAGCAGAGGCGAATTTAGTATTTTTTTAATATGGGTGCACCCAGAAAAATATATTAAGTGAGAATTGATCCGAACATGGATGCATCAAGAAGAATGTATTAAGTGAGAATTGATTCGTCATCCTCAAGGTAAAAAGCTCAACATTTAACTATGTGGACCAGATATACTTCTTATAGCACGGGTACAAGAATATAATAATATACAAATTTTAGAAAATATATACATAAAATATCTAGTTTTACGAAGAGACCACGGGTTCCGCTGCCCTATTTTTTAGGTTTAGATTCGCCACTACTAGTAAGTCGTTACAAGCTAGAATCGAATTTAAAATTTTTAAAACATAAATGCATCATTAAATATAAGAGAAAAAAGTAAGTGTTAAATGAAAAATCATTCTCTCTTATATTATTTATTTCTTTTAAAGCACAAGAGCTAACAAATAATATTAGATTATCAATAATACTAAAAAAATATCAATAAATTCACGTGCAACACAAATTGAACAGTGAATTGGCCCTCAATGACCACTAGAAACTAGAAAGTAACACCTATTTTCTTTGTTTTGTGCCGATTTGTCAACAACTAGTAAATTAGAAGGCATCAACGGAAAGAAGGGAATGTAGGTGTTGCCGTGTTACACTAACGGATGAAAAAACAGTATATAATACTACTTAATATTCCCTCCGTCTCATTTTATATGGCAATATTTAATCGGACACGAAATTTAATAAATAAATGAAAACTTTGAAATGTTTACCAAATTGCCCTTTAAAAAGAGGAATTGTACCTTTAAATACTTACCATATAAAAAAATGTCACATTTTTTTTTAGACTGATAAAAAAAAAAATGGTGTCACATAAAATAAAACGAAGAAAGTATATGTTATGTTGTATAATTTTCCGAAGCCTTCATACTTTATAATCTTAAATTAAAAATATATCAAAATATTATTTAATCTCATAATCTTAAAAAAAATCAAACAATAGAAACAAAAAGTGAAAAGCATTGGAAACCGTGTCACCATACCGTAGCACAATACAACGGTTCTTCAAACTTGCAAGTAGAGACACACTTGTTTTAAAGTCAAAAGTTCACACACACTTATAACCTCTATTTATACTCCCAATATCACTACAACTCTCATCCACAGTTTCAACTCTCTACAATGGAAGTGAAACTCATTTCAATTCTCTTCTTCTTCGCCATTTCTGTTGCAGCTCATTCTCTTCAGTATCAAACACTTACCCTAAATTCCCTCCCTCAACTTCAATCCCTCTCATGGGAACCACAACTATCTTCCGATAACGAAAACACTCTTTCTGTACAATTACACCATGTCGACTTACTCTCACCTTCCTCCTTCAATGCTACTCCACATGCATTGTTCAAACTCCGTCTCCAACGCGATGCTATTAGAGCTAAATCCCTTTCCCTTCTTTCTGCTTCCGCTGCTAATTCCACTAGTAAGGATTTCAGCAGCTCTGTTATCTCCGGTCTATCTCAGGGTAGCGGCGAGTATTTTACTCGTATTGGAATCGGTACGCCTACTAAGTACGTTTACTTAGTTCTCGATACTGGAAGTGACATTGTTTGGATCCAATGTTTACCTTGTGCAAAATGCTACTCTCAATCCGACCCGGTTTTCGACCCGAGTAAGTCATCTTCCTTCTCTCCTGTCACTTGTGATTCTCCGTTGTGCCGCCGGCTTGATTCCTCCGGCTGTAACAATCGGAACAAATGCCTTTACCAAGTCTCATACGGCGATGGTTCGTTTACAGTCGGCGAATACTCGACCGAAACTTTGAATTTTAGAAAAACAACTGTTGGCAATATTTCCTTTGGATGCGGCCATGATAACGAAGGTTTGTTTATCGGAGCCGCCGGTTTATTGGGTTTAGGAAAAGGGAAACTCTCGTTTCCGGGTCAAGCCGGTAGCCGGTTCGGTCAGAAATTCTCATACTGCCTTGTAGACCGGATCGGTTCAGCTAAACCGTCCTATATCGTCTTCGGCGAATCAGCAATTACCCGAAATACCATTTTTACCCCTCTCCTCACCAACCCAAAACTCGACACGTTTTACTACGTGGAGCTCACCGGAATCAGCGTCGGTGGTACGAAGGTTCCGGCGGTCACGCCGGAGTTGTTCAAGCTTGATGGTGAAGGTAACGGTGGGGTTATAGTCGATTCGGGTACTTCAGTGACCCGGTTGACCCGATCCGGTTATATAGCAGTCAGGGATGCTTTCAGATTGGGTGCTAAAGATTTGAAGAGAGCACCGAATTTCTCTTTGTTCGATACATGCTATTATCTGTCGGGTAAAACACAGGCGAAGGTACCGACGTTGGTTTTGCACTTCGCCGGAGCTGACGTGGCATTACCGGCGGCGAATTATATGATTCCGGTGAACGGTGAAGGGAGATACTGCTTTGGATTTGCGGGTACAAATGGCGGGTTGTCAATAATTGGGAATATCCAGCAACAGGGTTTTCGGGTCGTGTTTGATCTTGCGGGTTCTCGATTAGGGTTTGCACCTCGTGGGTGTTCTTATTAATTAAAAAAATTAAGTTAAATCAGTTTGTTTAGCAATGAATCTCTGGAAAGGCAGAGATGAAATTAGCACTTTTGCAGAAAAAGAGGAACAGCTTCACAATATTTTTGTTTTGCATTATGTGCTAATCATGCTGTCTTTTTGCTAATTTTTGTTTTTAACAAAAAGATACTCTAATTAGAAAAAAGGTTTAATTAAAAGGTGCTGCTAAATGACACAATTCACTTTGGCATAATCTGTCACGACTTATGTAAAAAGTTGAGTACTTTTCGAGTGAATTATTGGGTATGATATATTCTTAAGAAAAATATAAATTAAAAGTTATTACGTTTTAAAAAATAAATAATTCAAACTACATGAAAACTATTTCTCGAACTATAAACAATTCACTTTAATGTTATATTAGAAGGAGTATATTCTTATCGTACATTTGACTCCAAACAGTTTATTTTTTCTCCAAAAAGTTTCCTATTACATTTAAGCATGTTTGAATATTTTCATGATTTCAACCCCTCAAACTTTTCACTTTTCTTGTTTATGAATATACTAATTTGTCAAAAAAAATCATTTTTTTCAGTATATGAATTTATTATTATTTTCATACAATAAACAAGTCCGGCATTTTTCTTGTATATGAATTTAATAATCAAAATATCAATAGAACGTAATTACTTTAATAAAAAATTATACAATTAATTTTGATAAATTGATATAAGTTGGATCACATCATTATGTGCTAATGATGATGTCTTTTTGCTAAAATAAAATTTAACAAAAAGATCATTAAAAAAAGTGGTTTATTAAAGGGTGTTGCTAAATGACACAGTTTACTACTGTATTTCTCTTTGGCATAACCTGTCATAATTAATGTAAAATGTTTAATACTTCTCGAGTCTATATTAAGTAAATTGTTGTGAATTATTGGAGGTGCGACATATTACTTAAAAAAAGTACTTTAATAATTAAAAAAGTATTTAAAGACATAAACGAAAGGTACTTTTCACTATTACTCTTTTTATTATTCCCAAACTATTTTTAAAAAAATGTATGATAACTAAAAAATTCATTAAATATAGGGCAAACTTGAAAAAATATGCCAATAATTTTCTTCTATAAGCAATTCACTTAAAAAAAATTATATTTCTCCAAAAAGTTTCCTACAAGACATGATCATTATTACATTTAAGCATGTTTCAATATTTTCATGATTTCAACCCCTCAAATTATAAACATAATTTTCATGATTTCTATACCTCAAACATTTCACTTTTCTTGTTTATCAATTTACTAATTTGTCAAAAGTTTTTCATTTTTTTCAATATATGAATTTATTAAATTTTTAATAAACAAGTCCGACATTTTCCATATGAATTTAATAATCAAAATAGCAATAGTATATTACTCCCTCCCTTTCATATTAACTGAATTTGTGCGACAATGCATAAATATTAAGAAAAACATTCAACCACATAATTTGAATTATAATTTTCACTATTGCCCTTTCTGAAATCATAAATATAACTTTGTAAGTAGTGTAATTTACCTCCTACAAAATATAAACTTTTAATAAATGAAAAGGCAAATATGAAAAAAAATTCAAACTTCCATCTTGAACTGAACAATTCAATTATTTTGAACAATGAAAAATATTTTTAAAATTCAATTGATATGAAATAGAGGAAATAAATTAAGGTAGTGGTCAATTTGTTAGAATTAGAGCTGTCAATATTGGCTGGCTCACCCCATCTGGGCTAACCCATACAGGCTTTGAAATTTGATTGGTCAGGCCGGGCTAGCCCATTTTTTATGTGGGCAAGAAAATGGTCGGCCCAGCCCAGCCCACAAGTACGTGGGAAAACGGGATTTGCCGGGCAACCCTATTTTCTAAAAAGTATATATATATTTTTTTTTTAAAATTAAATTATAATTTAAAAATATTATCATAAACATCGACAAGACAATATTACATGTTGTTAGTGTTACTACTTGTTAATCAAATGCACAAATAAAATTATCTTTATAATATTTATTAAGTTTGATTTCAAGTAAAGGTATAAATAGCTAAATAGAAATATTAACCTAATTGTTTTCCAATGATCATAATAAAACACAAAAACTATGACAATATTCCATAGGCTATGGCCTATGTAGTGATTCCCTAGAAATTTTAGAGGATTTTTATTATATGTAGTACATATTTTATAAACATAATTTGTATTTAAATTGTAATATTTCAAACTTTAACAAATTTTGAGTTTAGACTCTTGTTATTTCTAATACTTTATTTTATTTTTATTTTTTAATTAAATTTTATTTGGCCCACGGGCCGGCCCTATCCATATTTCTCAAGCCCCACAAATCGACAGGCTTATTCAGGTCGGGATAAAAAGCTCTTTTCTTAAATGGGCTCTAAAAATCGTAGCTCAGCCCTATAAAATCACGGGTTAGGCCAGGCCAGCCCAACTAGCCTAGCCCATATTGACGGCTCTAGTTAGAATAGCATCATTTGCATATTCACAAGGATAACTTACACAAATCTCATAGTGTAAAGAGTAAATTACATCATATCCCTACTTTTTTTCTAATTACAATAATCCCTTAAAATTTGTACCTTCCGGATATATAAGTCACCATCCGGATACATTAATTCTAATACAAGAAAAATATTTATGTTGCGCTAAAAAAGGAAATAAAATCTGAAAATTAATTAATCCCATAAATTATGCTTATGTTTCTTCTTTCTCTCAATCATACAGAGGCAAATCCTAATAGAACGAAGAAATTCAAAATTTTAAATTGCTCCCCCGTTCAACGAAGAAACCTTTCAGACTTGATTCAAAAACTTTTGTCGAAATTTTGGATAAGCAAGGTGAGTTATGAATGATACAAAAGTGATGAAATTGTTGTTGGACAAACGATATCCTTTTGAATCTTCAAGTTCATTGAAGATCCTTTCAATTTTGATTCAAAATTATCAAAAATTTGAGATTCAAGATTCTTTCTTCTCCCAGTCCAGCGAAGATCCTTTCAATTTTGATTCAAAATTGTTGAAAATTTTGAGATTCAAAATTGTTCTCCTAGTTTATTGAAGATTCTTTCAATTTTGATTCAAAATTGTCGAAAATTTTGAGAAGATACATCATGAATATCTTTGTTACTTAGCATTTTACTATTTATGTATCTTGCTTAAATTGATAAGTATTATATTTATACTAGATACATTAAATAAATAATTGTTGTCCATAAGCTGTTAGATTTGAGATCGATACATTCCTATGTGGTAGTTGCTATGTAATTAATACATTCAGTATAAATTCAAATTTACGTATCATATCTAAAATATTAGTGCATGATACATTACTATTTATGTATCTCGTTTAAATTGATAAGTACTGTATTTATACTATTAAATAAGTAATTGTTGCCCATAGGATGTTAGATTTGAGATCGATACATTACCGTGTGATAGTTGCTATGTAATTGATACATTTAATATAAATTCGAATTTACGTATCATATCTAAAAAATTAGTGCATGATACATTATTATCTATGTATCTCGTTTAAATTGATAAGTATTGTATTGTTTGACTTGAAAGATATGTATAACTTACATAATGTATCATTTTGTAGTTGATAATGATGTATCTGATACAATAAGGTTGTGAAAGAAGGATGTACATAAGCTGAAATAAAGTGTATCTATAAATGTATCACAATAAATAAGAATTAAGTTATCAATTAGATACATGAACAAACACAATCCATTAAAGAAATTTATTTATGAAAAACACCAGAATAAAGAGAAAAATATTAGATTGTATGAAATTTTGGTGAAATTGAAACTACTATTATTATGAGACAATGAGAAGATTAAATAATAGTAATACAAGAATTCTAATCAATTTCAATGAATGATTAGCGGTTAGAGTCCATAACCAACTCAAATTATGAAAAATTCCCAACAGTGATTTGGAAATAATAGAAAAACAAAACAACTATTAAACCAAAAAAAAAAGGAAAAAGACAAAATAAAAAGAAACGACAACAGAAAAGGCAAGAACTTCTACAAATATTATATTAATTATTATCAAATAATAACTATTACTACCTATTCGGAACTTTGAAACTGATAAACTTGAGAGAGACGCCTTCTGAAAATCAAAATGAATTTGAAATTTGTAACTGCTAAAGAAGTGGAGAGAATTTAAAGATAAAATGGAGGAGTGAAATGGGGAGTGGGAAACGTGGGTATAGACTGAAAATAGGAGTGAAATATTTATGTATCCGGAAGATTTTATAAATTGGAGGAATTAAGAAATTTTTGAAATTTTTAAAAAAGGTAGGAATAAATGGATATTAAGATAAGTAAATGTGTATATAAGTAATTTTTCCTATTCACAAATGACTCATAAACATGGTAGATAATATTTTTTAATTACGAAAGTTCTCTATGAAATAATTTTGAAACTAACAATTGAGTACATATTTATACAAATAATGTCAAACAAAAATACTAAAATCTAAAAATAAATAAATAAAATTTAAAAATATATAAAAATATTAAGAATTGTTTTCCAACATATGAAATAACCTTGAAACTAATAATTTAGTATATATTTTTATAAATAGTAACATAAAAAATATTAAAATCTAAAAAATATACATATTAAATGTATCAATAACGTAAAATGCATAAAAGAAGTGAAAATAAATATACAAAAGGTGAGAAAATGCAAGAACATGCTTATTGTGGATCAAACCTTGGGTAAAAATTTACCCGCACATGACATGCATGTATTGAATTAATATATATACATCAGATACGGTTCCGTTAGGATCAAGAAATCCACTTGTGCCTTTGAACCCTTGCAACAGTTTGGAGTCCAAACAAACATTGTTCGTCGGTCATTATGTTGCTTGCAAATACAAAATCAACAAAGGATTAGTATCATTTAGGAATAAGCACTATTACTAGTAATAGTTAAATTTCTTTAAATGAGGTCTAAAGTAACGTAATTAATCAAATAATATTAATCTCTTAATAATGTGAGTGAAATAGTAAACTATTACTAGTCCTATAATTAGCTTCTATTCACACACAAAAAATCGAACATGTATTCTGCACGTTGCCTTGCTTAATGTTTTTATATATGACGTGTAATTCTCCTCAGATGTTGGTGATATTTTTCAATAAGTCCTTTTCCAAATAATTTTGAGATTGTTTAGATGAAATTTGACTTGATCGAAATTGAAATATATCAATTCGTTAAGAAAGATGACTTGTTGCAATGTATAATTATTATATAAATAGTATATATGAATATATATATGAATATATATATATATATATATATATATATACCTCTATAACACATAGTTATACGTTATAGATACACGATTATCTACTATTTATATAATATGATGCATTAAATAACTATTTTTACAACATGGATACAATATATATACATGCAATCATTTTTGTTGATTTTTTTTGAAAAAATTATGCAAAATGTCAGCTCATAAAATTAACTCACCATTATTTTAGCTCAATTTAATTTTCTCTTTTTTAATTTACCAAAAATGGTCATTCGACCCTAATTTTTCCAAAAATAATGCCTTGTCTTCTTCTTGTTTTCTTTTTCTTCTGCTGCTACGTACTTTCTTCTTCATCTTCTTCTGTTGCTTTTGGTTCCTCGTCCTTCTTCATCTTTTTCCTTAAAATTCTATGTATCGTAAACGAGAATTGTTTAGAACTATATATCAAAAGACTCAAAATATCGAGAAGATTTCATATCTAAAATTTGGGACTGCTTAGAGGTAATTTTGAGTTGATCAAGATTGAATAGTTTGTGTACTTCATGTATAATTAAGCTATATTCAGCTTTTTGGGTGTATCATAATGTACAATTAGTAATTAGCTCATGTATAATAAACTATATTGCATAGGCCGTATATATTTTTGATAACTTTTGGCAAGCCATATAGCTGATGTATACTTTTTATGCCTTTGGCTATTTTTTATATAGATAAAATATGACTATAGTTGTGGTAAACTTAAAGACTTTATTGTATATATTTAAAATTAGAGAAAATTACAAAAGTATACTACTTAAGACTTTAATTAACAAAATATCAATGTACTTCTATTTAATTACAAACATAGTTTTTAAATTACATACATAGCAAAATAATTAATTTTTGTATTTAAGTTTATTTATTTTTCAGATTTTCCTCTCTCATGCCTTTTGATTATGTGCATTTAACGTGGAGATTAATTAGGGATATTAAAATTTTCCAGTATTATCTCTCCTATTACAGTTCCATATTTACACGTTTCAATGTTCCATATTTACACGTTTCAATGATTATTATAGGGATCATATTTATTTTTTTCCTTTTTTGATATAACTTTTTATTTTACCAATAAAATTGGTGTTGTTATCAATAGAAGAGTTACAGTTCCTAGGAAAGTTTTACCATTTTTCTTTTCTGCCAAACGTCTAAGCCCTTCCATATTCTTCTGTTCAAAATTTTTAACCCTTCCATCTTCTTCTTTCCACATTCTTTGTTGAACAATTTTCACTACAATTCATATCTATACCATCCGATTCACCATAGTTTCGCCATGGATAGGACTCTGAGTTTGGTTTATAATAGAACATTTCAATACCAACATGTCAAACACTATATACCAGCATTATTACATATTATTAAGTAGTTGTTAAAAGATTCGATGTATGCTGTTAGTATTTAATACTAACATTTCATTCAAACCAAAATCTTTTACTTTAAGTAGTGGTTTTCAAATTCAATATTTTTTTGGTTGGTATATGTTACCAAAATATCAGCCAGTCTATTTACCCATTTTTATCATTATTTGTGTTTAAACAACTATACCAATTGTGTATGTTTAAACAACTATACCAATTGTGTATGTTCTGGATATTATATAGTACAACCAATCATTATTTTAAATATTTTTTAGCATTTTCAATGTTTTGGTATATATTACCAGAATATCAACCAATATATTTACCCTTTTTTTTTATCATTATTTGTGTTTAAACAACTATACCAATTGTGTACGTTCTGGGTATTATATAGTACAACCAACCAGTATTTTAAATATTTTTTAGCATTATTCAAATATCATATCAAATTATTACGTTAACGATGTCTACTATAAATCAAACACTTACTTTAATTAGCTTTAATTGTATTCAATGTTTTTTTTCCACCATAAGTACATCAATTGTGCTAGATTTATTTGTATGTTACACTAATATTCACTCATAAGTTATAGCATAATTTTTTTTAACATGTTGTCAATTA
>JAJOOS010080231.1:0-12226 GCA_029582725.1 Solanum chiquidenum | reverse complement strand
CAGAATAATCCTTAATGGTTTCTGATTCCTTCATACGCTGCATCTCGAATTCTCTAACTAAGTTCAGTACTTTCATTCCTCTAATTCTTTCATCTCCCTCGTACTCTTTCTTGAGGAAATCCCAAATTCTTTGGCTGAGTTACATGTCATTATTCTACTGAATATGGTGGCAGAAACTGCAGCAAAGAGACAAGATTTAGCTTTGGATTTTCCTGTCTTCTTTTCCTTGTGGGTTCTAATCTGAGCCATAGTTGGATTCCCTGGCAGAGGATGCACTTCGTAGTCTTCCTTGACAGCCTACCACAAATCACTAGCCTCCAATTAAACTTGCATTTTCACTGCCCAGACTTGATAGTTTTCTCCATCGAAAACTGGTGGAGCCATAGCAGAAAAAGTGCATGCATTCTCCATTGTTTTAATGGTGTTTTGCAGAGAATATTTTATGGATAAACACTCAGAAAAGAACCTCGCAAGTCTCACACAAGTCCCTTAAGAAGTAGGGCTCTGATACCAATGTTATTAATTTAACTAAAACAGCAAGATGAATTGAAATCTGAAGTAATTTTTTATTGAACTTCAAGCTGATTAAATAAGTAGAGGGGCAGTATACAACTAACACAGAACATGGACTGCTAAAAGACTGCTAACATGCCTATAAAATAGGAACAACTATAACTAGTTAATAGGATAATGACTAAAAGAAAACTAATCTCCTAATAATCAGCTGAAGTCTCTGACCCATTCAAAGTAGATCCTGAGACACGTAACAACAGATCTAAATAAATTTTTCGTATTTTATACAACAATATAAATAAGCAGCACGAGATTGATGAAGATGAGGATGCAACATTAATGCAAGTTCCTATATTTTTTAGTGCACCTGAAGAATAAAAAGTTAATGTTTTAGAGGTAAGCATTTGAAAAATTCCTCTAGTCATAGGTGTTCAGTTTTTCCTTTTTAAAACAATTACAAAATTATTTTGGTGAGTTCTTGTACTTTCAAAAAAAAATTAATTGTGTTATAACAGAAAAATAAATGTTCCTCTATGGAGGTTGCAATCACTTCTAAAAGATTTCTTAGAAATAGGATGAAACTTTTCATCACACATACAATTATTTAGTGAATCTTAAGAGATGCATAGCCAGAAACATATTTGATCTTATTACAAAATGTATAAGATTGATGAACAAGTATCTTTTTAAGCACTCTAGCAGTTTGATTAAGTTCACAAAATGTTAATCTAACCATTCTTTTATTCATATTTTTAACAAGAATATGGATGAGAATCTCAAAGTTGTTGGTGATGGGGATTCAATATTAATGGAAGTTCCCATAACTTTTCTCACACTTGATAAATTAAAAGCTGATGTTTTAGAGGTAAACTTTTGAAATGTTTCTTTAATTATAAAGTGTTTAGTTTAATATCGTTTACAACATGATCTAAAATTATACCACCCCTCCACGTCCCCCCCTGAAATTTATGTGATGTAATTTTACTGGACACGAAGTAAGAGTACACCTTTGTAAAAAACAATCCAAGTAAGTGAAACCCAACCGTACTAAAATATTGATAGTGTCATTAAATATTTCTCAAATAATTACGAAATAAATCATGATTTTGGGATTGACTAAAAGGAAAGTATGTCACATTAATTAGAATACAAGGAGTATATAAATAATAGTATAGACAAATTTATAATTTTAAATATTATCTAATAATTCTATTCTATCATCAAATTGTGCCCTGTTTTTAGTTAGGTCCTACATACTTATAAAATTTGATAGGTCTTTCAAGATAACTTTCGTCTGTGTAATAACACAAATGAATATTTTTTTTCACATCCAAACCACACATAACTTGGAAAACTATGATGATGTCACATCGGTATAAAACCTGTAAGGTAATGAAAAAACTCAAACCTCTACCCTTGATTAATAGACATAAAATATTCAATGTGATTTTGATCAAAATTTAACAAACATTGAAATTAGCATAGAGAACTTGACTTAACATCATTACTCACATTAAACTACGTTATAAATAATTATATTCAAATATTAATTGAGTTTATTTACCATTAAAAATATAATTTCTAAATAAAAATATAAAGTAAAATTTTCTTTTATGTGAAGATACGAAAAGTGTTACAAAGAAGATTGAGTTTCTCAAGAAATTCATTGTCCTTGGTACTGAAAGCATAAGAAATTACATATATGCAATTTTCATCTTTAGTTTCTTTAAATAATGTCTTTTTATTATTTTCTCCAATTACTTCACACAATATTTAATTTTACAAAATATATAACTAAGTGTTTCATATTTTTTACTATAATATTGATAAGTAGCACAAAATTGATCATGGAGACGCAATAATGGTGGTTCCCATATCTTCTATTCCACCTCAAGCTGGTATTTTATTGGTAAGTTTTGACAAATCCATGCATTGTTTAACATACTTATTATAAGGTGTTTATTTTTTTTCCTATTTAGAATATGTATAAAAATATTTTTTATGTATTCCGGAATTACTTTTAAAATGTTTGTTAACTTATGGGAATAAAAGTTTGGATGAATAGTGATGGCTAGTGATGATTGTTGTGGTCCGTAATGATGGTTGTTATGAATGAAAATTGAGTATGATATGTTGACTTGATGATGTTGTGGATACTACGGATTGATAATGGTGATAGTAGAAGTTGAGAACAATAGTTTTTTTGTAGTTCATAGTTGGATGATAACTAAGGGGGATGTTTGGATGAGTTCTTTTGAAGAGACTTATAAGTCAAAAGCTAAAAGTTGGGGACAACACCCAATTTTTTTTTTTTTTTTTTTTGGTACTTTTTCAGCCTTAAAAAAGAGTTTTCCCAAACATTTCCAAAACTAAAAAATTGCTCAAAAATCAAACGTAACAAAAAATAAGTCAATTCAAGCATTCACTAATAGCTTATGGTTGTGGTAAATTATGGTGGTAGACAATATATAGTGCAGACAAATGATGGTCACTGTTGATACTGCTAGATGATTTTTGTGGTAATGATGATTGGTATCAATAATAATTGTAAATAGTAGCTAGCTAGTGTTAGTGTTAGTGTTGGCTAATTGTAATGATTGATAGTGATGGTGATTGGAAAAAAAATGCACATCAACAACTTAATACTACTAGATATAATTGAATGCATTATATTTTGTACTAAGCTATTTTCAATATCTTGTGTACCACTTGATGTACAAATTATTTATGCTCCCAGCACTACAAGAAAACTGTGAAAAATTAAAAAATAATAATATATATGATTGAAATAAATTTAACTTGTGATAGATCTAAAGGTAGGGACTGCTTTTGATAAATTCTTTTGATAGAGAAGTTTCTAAAATTGGTTTTCCCAAAAAATCTTGATTTGTTTATAAATAACATTAGATTTGATATTAAATTTTCATCAATGATTCAATTAAACTGATTGAAACACATAATCTTAATTCTTTTTGACGTATCTATGCTTTTGATAATTGATTTCTCTCTTTATCTAACCATTTGTTTCTATTTTTTTATTTAAAAAATGTAAGCTGTAATAAATATAAGTAAGATTAGAGGAGATCGATCAACTTAGGTTTGACCATATTAAAAGAGAGATTATTTTTGCTATGTGTGGAATTAATTTAATTTTTGACAGATTTAGAGGTTGAGGACGCGTTGAACAGTTTTCATAGAAAGATAAACTTTAAAAATGATTTATTTTCAAAAAATTAATTTCTTTAGAAAGAAATTAATTTAAAGTGAAATTCTTTATCACTTATTAAATGAATTTGCTAAATCTTTCGAAATGAATTATCACAAAATTCATTGATCTTGTTACTTCATTAATATGTTTGATGGAAAAATATATTTTAGTTTGACGTTTTTGGAGTACTCTAGTACTTTGATTAAGTTCTTAAAATGTTACTTGACATGGACACATAAATTACTAGCGAGCTAGTAATTTTCATTTTTTTTTCTTGAAAATTTTCTCCATTAATACTTCACACATTGCCTTACAAAAGATCTAATCAAGTTTTTCATATTTCCTACTAGAATATGGATAACCAACAGAAAATTGATGCTGATGAAAATGCAATATCAGTTGATATTCCCATATCTTTTACCACACCTCAAGAATCAAAAGTTGATGTTTTGAAGGCAAACTTTTGCTCCAATTATAAGGTGTTCAATTCATTTCGTTTTAAAACATACAAATTTTTTAATCAATTCTTGAGTAACATTTTAATGTAAATTGTATTATGAAAAAGAATGTTCTTGTTTAAGGCTAAAGCATTTGAAATTGTATTAATCACAACAACAATATTAAATATGTCACACACACACACTCACACACAAACACACACACACACAAACAATTACCTTTTACCTTTCTTTTAAATAACGTCTCTATTCTTATAGCAACACCAAATAGATGGAGATGAGGATGCAACATTAATGCAAGTTCCTATATCTTTTAATGCACCCGAAGAATCAAAAGTTAATGTTTTGAAGGTAAGTATTTGAAAAATTCCTCTAGTCACAGGTGCTTAGTTTTTCTTTTTTTAAATATTTACAAAAATCTTTAGGTGAATTCTTGAACTGTTTTTTTATAAAAAAATTTAATTGTTTTATGAAAGAAAAAATAAATGTTTTTCTTTAGAGGATGCAACCACTTTTAGCAATTTTCTTAGAAATAGGAAGACAGTTTTTATCACACATCCAATTATTTAGTGAATCTTAAGAGATGAATCTTATTACAAAATGCATAAGATTGTGATGGACAAGTATCTTTATTTTGGGCATTCTAGCAGTTTGATTAAGTTCTTAAAATGTTAATCTTACTATTTTTTTTTACATATTTTCAACTAGAATATGAATGAGAATCTCAAAGTTGATGGTGATGAGGTTTCAATATTAATGGAAGTTCCCATAACTTTTCTCGCACGTGTTAAATCAAGAGCTAATGTTTTAGAGGTATGTTTTTGAAAAGTTTCTTAAATTATAAAGTGTTTATTTTAATTCCCTTAAAGACATGAAATAAAAATATACCACCGCCTCAAATTTATGTGATGTAATTTGACTAGACTGGAGTATATGAAATATGAAAAGACTTTGATATGTTCTAAAATCATCCTCAAAATAAATAATTTTGTAAAAATATATGAGTACACCTTTCCGGGTTTTTTCCCAAATATGATAATTTCATCACCAATTCAATGAATTTAATAAATCTTAAAAGATTCATGATAAAAACAAATTGAAACACATAATCCTAATTCTTTTTGATGGATCTATGCTTTATATAATTGGTTTCTCTCTTTGTCTAACCATATTTTTTATTTTATTATTTCGAGGATTAAAGTTCTAAAAAGTATAAGTCAAAATAGTGAAGATCGATCAACTTAGGTTTGACCATATTAAAAGAGATAATTTGCTATGTGTGGAATTAATTTAATTTGTGACAGATTTAGAGTCTGAGTACATGTGGATTTAATTTATTTTGTTACAGATTTAGAGGTTGAGGACGCGTTTAACAATTTTCATAGAAAGATAAACTTTAAAAATTATTTATTTTCAAAAAAATAATTTGTTTAGAAAGAAATTTTAATTTATGGTGAAACTTTTTATCACATATTCAATGAATTTGTGGAATCTTTCAAAAATGAATTATCACAAAAATTATTGATCCTGCTACTTCGTGTATATGATTGATGGACAAATATTTGTTTAGTTTGACGTTTTGGGGGTATTCTAACACTTTGATTAAGTTCTTAAAATGTTACTTGACACGAGAACATAAATTACTAGCAAGCTAGTAGTTTTCATTATTTTCTTGAAAACTTTATCCATTAATACTTCACACAATGTTTTCATTTTACAAAAGATCTAACCAAGTGTTTCATATTTCCTATTAGAATATGGATAACCAACAAAAAGTTGATGCTGATGAAAATGCAATATTGATAGATATTCCCATATCTTTTACCACACCTCTAGAATCAAAAGTTCATGTTTTAGAGGTAAGCTTTTCCTTCAATTATACGGTGTTTAATTCTTTTCATTTTAAGACATTTATAATTTGTTTAATCTATTCCTTAATAACTTTTTAATGTTAATTGGACTGAAAAAATGTTCTTCTTTAGAGCTAATACTTTTAAAGTTTCTCGAATATGTCTAAATTTTATTCGTCAACAGTAGTTATGACCTATTTAATTTTTTTTCTTTTGAGTTATTATATTTAGTTAAGTCTTCATTATTATTAACACATATAGATAATTTTGTTCCACATCCAAACCACGCCGGATGTGATATGATAGTACCTTGCTACAAAATCAAGTAATGAAAAAGTTCGAACATCTACACTTGATTAAACTCGCCATTGATGAAAGTATTTTGAGTCATTTTAAACCCATATGAAAATATATTTTCTTTAAAGAAAAATAGAAATTAACTTTTTGTTATGTGAAGATGCTTCAAGACCGACAAAGAGGTTTGAACTTCTCAAGGATATCATTGCTTCTATTACTTAAAACATAAGAACGATGGAAAAACATCTTTTTCTTTATTTTTTTGGGGATAGTAGAACTTTTACTATGGTTTATAAATGTTGGGGTTATTGTAGAACTTTTACTAACATATATAAATTACTAGAAAGCTAGAAATCATCATTATTTTCTTTCAATGATTTTATTCGTAGATACAATAGTGGTCGTTCCCATATTTTTATTGCACCTCAAAATGATGTCTTAGAGTTACGTTTTTGACAAGTTTGATAGGTCAATATCTCCATTTTTTTTTGGCATTCAAGCACTTTGATTAAGTTCTTAAAATATTACTTCGCACGCACGCACGCACGCACGCACGCACGCACGCACGCACTCACACACGCACACACACACACATATATATATATATAGCCGGTGATTAGTTTTCATCTTTATTTTCAAAAACTTCTCTATTCTTTCACATAATTTTTCATTTCACAAAGATCTAAATAAATTTTTCATATTTTATACAACAATATAAATAAGCAGCATGAGATTGATGAAGATGAGGATGCAACATTAATGCAAGTTCCTATATCTTTTAGTGCACTTGAAGAATCAAAAGATAATGTTTTAGAGGTAAGCAGTTGAAAAATTCCTCTAGTCATAGGTGTTCAGTTTTTCTTTTTTAGAACAATTACAAAATTATTTTGGTGAATTCTTGTACTTTTAAAAAAAAATTAAATGTGTTATCCTCTATGGAGGTTGCAACCACTTCTAACAATTTTCTTAGAAATAGGATGAAACTTTTCATCACACATCCAATTATATAGTGAATCTTAAGAGATGCATAACCAGAATCATATTTGATCTTATTACAAAATGTATAAGATTGATGAACAAGTATCTTTTTTGGCACTCTAGCTGTTTGATTAAGTTCACAAAATGTTAATCTAACTATTCTTTTATTCATAATTTTAACAAGAATATGGATGAGAATCTCAAAGTTGCTGGTGATGGGGATTCAATATTAATGGAAGTTCCCATAACTTTTCTCGCACTTGATAAATCAAAACCTGATATTTTAGAGGTAAGCTTTTGAAAAGTTTCTTTAATTATAAAGTGTTTAGTTTAATATCGTTTACAACATGATCTAAAATTATACCACCCCTCCACTCCCCCCCCCCTAAAATTTATATGATGTAATTTTACTAGTCACGCAGTAAGAGTACACCTTTGTAAAAAAAAAATTCAAGCAAGTGTTACCCAACCATAGTAAAATATTGATAGTGTCATTAAGTATTTCTCAAATAATTATGAAATAAATCATGATTTTGGGACTGACTAAAAGAAAAGTATGTCACATTAATTAGAATACAAGGAGTATATAAATAATAGTATAAACAAATATATAATTTTAAATATTATCTAATAATTCTATTCTATCATCAAATTGTGCCCTGTTTATAGTTAGGTCCTACATACTTATAAAATTTGATAGGTCTTTCAACATAACTTTCATCTGTGTGATAACACAAATGAATATTTTTGTTCCACATCCAAACCACACATGACTAGGAAAACTATGATGATGTCACATCGGTATAAAACCTGTAAGGTAATGAAAAAACTCAAACCTCTACCCTTGATTAATAGACATAAAATACTCAATGTGATTTTGATCAAAATTTAACAAACATTGAAATTAGCATAGAGAACTTGACTTAACATCATTACTCACGTTAAACTACGTTATAAATAAATATATTGAAATATTAATTGAGTTGCTTTACCATTAAAAATATAATTTCTAAATAGAAATATAAAGTAAAATTTTCTTTTTATGTGAAGATACGAAAAGTGTTACAAAGAAGATTGAGTTTCTCAAGAAATTCATTGTCCTTGTTACTGAAAGCATAAGAAATTACATATATGCAATTTTCATCTTTATTTTCTTTAAATAATGTCTTTTTATTATTTTCTCCAATTACTTCACACAATATTTAATTTTACAAAATATATAACTAAGTGTTTCATATTTTTTACTATAATATTGATAAGTAGCACAAAATTGATCATGGAGATGCAATAATGGTGGTTCCCATATCTTCTATTCCACCTCAAGCTGGTATTTTATTGGTAAGTTTTGACAAATTCATGCATTGTTTAACATACTTATTATAAGGTGTTTATTTTTTTTCCTATTTAGAATATGTATAATTTTTTTTTATGTATTCCGGAATTACTTTTAAAATGTTTGTTATCTTATGGGAATAAAAGTTTGGATGAATAGTGATGGCTAGTGATGATTGTTGTGGTCCGTAATGATGGTTGTTATGAATGAAAATTGAGTATGATATGTTGACTTGATGATGTTGTGGATAGTTGGGATTGATAATGGTGATAGTAGAAGTTGAGAACAGTAGTTTTGTGGTAGTTCATAGTTGGATGATAACTAAGGGGGGTGTTTGGATGAATTCTTTTGAAGAGACTTACAAGTCAAAAGCTAAAAGTTGGGGACAATACCCAACTTTTGATTTTTGTTTTTTTGGGTACTTTTTCAGCCTTAAAAAAGAGTTTTCCCAAACATTTTCAAAACTAAAAAATTGCTCAAAACTCAAAAGTAACAAAAAATAAGTCAATTCAAGCATCCACTAATAGTTTATGGTTGTGGTAAATTATGGTGGTAGACAATATATAGTGCAGACAAATAGCTAGTTCCTTCATATATTTTTGTTATTTTTCTTGTTTTTATGTTCATTATCATACTGCCTGGTTGATTCTTATAATTTTGTGTTATTTTTGTGGCCAGAAAAAAAGAGAAAATGAAGATTTGTTTGAGCATCAACAGGTCAACTTGGGAAGTGATGCATTAAGTGCACATGTGAATTCAAGAGAAGTTGCAATAAGTACTCATGTGAAATCCTTTTTTTACCTTTGGAATTTTGAGCTCTTACAGTAGGGACACAATGCAAAACATTTCTAGGTATAATTGTAATTGTATTAGTTAATCAGCTGAATCTCGATGAATATTATTTGCCTTTCATTATTTAATAAAAGTACTGAAATTTGACTTTTTCTCATTTATAGGACTAATGGTTTTGTTAATGTAAAACTTATAGTATTGCTTTTGTCCTAATACTATTGCTCATATTATTAATTTTAAATATAATAAAATTGGGTCAAATAAATCTAATATATATATGTATATATATATTAAGAGATCTATGATAAGTCTAGTGAAAGAGAATATTTTTTTCTCCATATTTAGGTAATATTTTCTTGGAGATTTTTTTTCTAGGGAAGATTATTCTCCCAAATAACTCTTATGTAGGTCAATTGACCAATTTTTAAAAAAATATATTTTGAGTATTTTTATAATTATTTATCTTTTTATCGCCGTTCAAGGTTTTCTTGTTAATTTGCGCTTAATGCCCCGGTGTTTTGATCTCAACAAGATGTTCAAAATTTCAGTTCAATCATATTATCTCATGGTAGATCAAGAGATTGGACTCACTAGCTGAAGTCAGTCATATAAAAATAGTTATTCTTCCTTATTAGATTCAAAATAGATGAACAAGAATGTGCTGAAAAGAAGAGAAGGTGAATAAGAGACCATTGTGTAGCTCTAACTAAATTTTCTTTATATTATTAATTTATTGATAAATTTATAGTTGTATGTTATGCATTTGAAAAAAATAATACAATTCTCTTCTCATCA
This sequence comes from Solanum chiquidenum, assembly GCA_029582725.1. NCBI lineage: Eukaryota > Viridiplantae > Streptophyta > Magnoliopsida > Solanales > Solanaceae > Solanum > Solanum chiquidenum. The sequence goes on along the minus strand of JAJOOS010080231.1, from coordinate 2,002 downwards.
CATTTCGTCACAAAAACAATTTTGTGACAAAAAATAATTCGTCAGTCATTTGTCCCTAAAGCACGAGTCACTAAATGTATACAGAGACAATTTAGTGTTTCGTCACTAAATAGAAATGTATTAACTACAAAAATATTTTCTGTCCTAAAATGCTTCGTATTTATGACAAATTTGTCTATCATAAAAATTATTAAAATTTATAGGTAAAGATATATTTGTCACTAAATAGGTTTTTATAGCCGACGAAAATGATGTGTCACTAACTATTTAGTTTAATTTGTGACAATGCAATTTGTTACTAATATTTTATGTATTTCGTAGTCAAGTAAATAATATTTCGTCACTAACTACTTGTTACATACAATTTTTTCTTTGTCCCTAAAGGTAAAAATTAGTGACAACTTTATATTTAAATAATTTTGTAGTTAAACATATCATGTCGTCACTAAAAAAAATTCTTTTGCCGACAAAATAAAATTGTCACTAAAAAATATCATAATTAAGTAGGCAATTTTTGGGACAAAAAATATTTTTGTCACAGAATGTCATACTTTAATGACGAAAATGTTATCGTCTTAAAAAAATAATGTATTCGTCACTAATAATTGAGCTTTTGAAGATAAAATGTTTCGTCACTAATGACATTTAAACTTGTAGCAATACTATTCACAATTTGTATTGAATTAGGTCTCCATAAATTTAAAAATTTATTTAAAAAATTAAAATTATTAAATAATACAAATATATTAAACTTAATAGCATGGAGTAATTTCTTTAATAATGAGCATCATACACTATACAAATTAAAATTAACATCATACTAAAAGAAGCAAGATAATAATAAAAAAATTACACTGTCATATATTAATTAAGAACATCTAAAATGACATTCATGAGATAATATCTCAACATTCCCCTTGATGGAAAAATATATCAAGTAAAAATTATCCAACTTGAAAGTCTAACTAAGATATACTCCCTCCGTCCCATTTTATGTGGCAACATTTCCTTTTTGGTCAGTCCCAAAAAGAATGTCACATTTCCTTATTTGATAAATATTTAAAGGTATAATTCCTCTTTTACCCTTGTTGGTCCCACTTAATCTTGAAAATAGTACTCCAATACATTTATTAGGAGAGAGGAAAATAAGTCTATTTTTTTGAAGGGCAATTTGGTAAACATTTCAAAGTCTCTATTTATTTATTAAACTCCGTGCCCGATCAAATGTTGCCACATAAAATGGGACGGAGGGAGTACTAAATATTAACAAAATCGAAGCAGTAAAATAGAGGTTGCTTCTCAAAATACCATTGCAAAAGCACTTCACTAGCCACTAGTCTTGAGTTCCCCCTTCCACAACATGTCTAAAAGAAAAAAAATTGATTTCATACTTTATGATATCATGATATACAACATATCCAAGTGTAATTCCCCAAATGGAATATGGGGGATAGAATGTAGAAAGACCTTACATCGACCCTTGTAGGATAGATAAGTTGTTTTCAATAGACATTCGACTCAAAAGAAATGTAACCAACGCAAAAAAGTAAGAATGAAAAAGAGACAACAAGAGTCATCATGTCTCTTTCTAAACACCCAATATCAATACACACTTTTATAAACAGATTTCTACTAATTTTAACAAAATTAAGGGAAGGGTGATCAATTTACAGCACTACTAGTTAATAATATATAAGGGCAGCACTGAAAGTTTATAAGGAAAGTAATACACGCTTTATTAATTAATTTAAGACTTGCCATATGCCACTTTCAAAATCAAGGAATTCAATTAATTAAATTAATCTGTAAGTAAGGTATATTATCTCAACTATTACAAACAACTAAGAAAATACAATTATGCGCATGACAATTACCATATGCAATCACATACCGATTCCAATAATCAGCATAGCATATCAATCAGTAGAACTATTTATGCTCTAATTGATTTAAGCATACAAGTTGCTTCTAATTTTGGATGAGAATCAACCCTCAGATTAAT
>JAJOOS010080230.1:0-25512 GCA_029582725.1 Solanum chiquidenum | reverse complement strand
GAGCATGCTCTTCTGGCAACCAACCAGGAGAAACACTTTACCTTGGTTGGCACCTTGTTCCTCCAAATCTGCTTCCAGGGGCCAAGCTTACCACCTGGATGCTCCTTCACCTCCTTAATATATAGCTTGTTAACAGAAAGGCTTCCATCTCTAGAGTGTTTCCATATGATAGAATCTTTTTCTGCTGATAACCCATTGAAACCATTGAGAACATGTAATAGCTCAGCCACTCTCCCAATCTCCCAGTCATTTAAATGCCTTCTAAACACAATATTCCATCCATGAATAGACCATACCTCAGCCACTGTTTCTTCCGGATTGGTACACAAGGAGAATAGGTTAGGAAATAAGACTGTGCCTCATTTCCATTCCAATTCTCTTTCCAAAATAGGATTTTCGTCCCATTTCCCACCTTGTAGACTATGTTTCTACTTAGATCAGGCCACAGATTTCTTATTGTTATCCAAGCTGACACCCCATAAGTGCTATTCACAGAGTTGGAGACCCAATTTCCATTCATCCCGTACTTGTTGACTATCACCTCCCTCCATAGTGCTTCTTCCTCCTTCCTCAGTGTTGAACCTCCATAGCCATTTTGACAAGAGACTATTCTTGTAGTTCTCTTCCTATAATACAATCCTTTACCAAGTAGGATTCTATATACTATTCCTATTCTAAGTGGAATTGTATATGCTATTGTAACAGGGTAATTGTCCAGACAGGGTAACATCTACTTTGAGCAATCATCAACCTGTTGGTTGTCAATCCTGTATGATTTATGACATAATCGCTAAGTTGTCTGTTTGGGTCCTTCAGTAATAAAGTATGAGGCAGTGCTTCAGTTGATTACATGTATTTGCTCCATTCCATTTTATATGAAACTCTTTTTTGATCCATTCCAAACGTTTAAAACACTTTTTTATTTTTGGGAACTCTAATTTTCACATTCCCATTTTACCTTTAATGACATGCTATGATATTTAAAAATACATGATATTAAAGGTAGTTTTGGTATGTTATACAGTTTTTGATGAGGTAGATTCTTTTATTAATATTTGAAAAAAGCTCCCGTATACTAGAGGTATACCAAAAGCTGGAGAATCTACATCACTTTTGGTATATATATATTTAGTTGGTCTGTCAAAAGTCTTTTCTTTCTTTTTTAAACTGTGTAGGAGATATCCCTCCGTGACTAAGAACTCATACAGGTGTATGATTATATACTATGCAATTGCTTTTCTAACAATTGATGCAACAACGACAGGGGAGTTGATCCATCTGTTGGTGCATCAGAAATTAGGAAGGCCTATAGAAAAGCTGCACTCAAGCATCACCCTGATAAGGTTCTTTGAAGTCCTTTGCTATTTTATTACAGTACTTTATGGTGACTTTATCTGAACATTGTTTTGTTGATCTAGGCTGGGCAATCACTGGCTAGAAATGACAATGCGGATGATGGACTGTGGAAAGAGATAGCAGAAGAAGTTCACAAGGATGCTGACAGGCTCTTTAAAATGATAGGAGAGGCCTATGCGGTGCTTTCGGACTCTACAAAGGTATGATTTGATTCATGGTTGTTTGCCTGAGAGTAATTTGTGACCTGGGTATGTTGTTTTTTATCAGAGAATGTGTAATTGCAAGAGGGTGTAAAATCACCAATTTGTTTCTAGCCCTTCTCCTGGTCTTGGGTATTCGTGGATCTTCCCCCAGGTGTAGGTTGGCATGGAATTAGGGGCTTGTAGCAAGTTTATGTAAAAAACCTGCTTGATAGTGCATATTAATTTCAGAGTATAAAATATATTTGAAGATAGATATCTTTTGTATGCTTTATCCCATGTATCTGGTTCTTAGTATCCGGGAGACCGCCGGTGTGGAGCCTATGGAAGTTAGATGTCCTTTTACCCTTCAATGAATTTTTCCTTATTGCTGAAGTCGTCCATCTTATCTGACTGTTGTTTCGAGGAGCTTTTAAGGAAAACCATCTGCTGTAGTAGATCAGTGTATAACTTCCATCATATTAAACCGGCTTTACTTTTATTATAAAAACTGGGAGCGAATTTCCTTGTATCATATTCTAACGTCCAGGTTATGCAGTAGTCTCTCGTTTGTTGCTTCTCTAATGGATCTAACCCACTGTCTTATAATCTTTCTGCTTCACTTAAACCGAATTATTGAACTCAATATTTCCGAGTAAGAATCCAAACAGTCTTAGAGTTAAACATCAAATTAGAAGCAAAGAAATGATAGGAGAACACAAATTAGGAGACTTAAAATCTGGGTAGCGTTGGGGAAAAAAATTCTCTGGAAATTGCAGTACTTATTTGTTTGGCAAAGAAACAAAAATCCCTAAGAAGAGAGCCATCATTAAAGTAGGTTTTAGGGAAGAGGGGATGTTGTGATATGTATTCAAGAAACAAAAATGGAGTTCATGTTGGGTAGCATATCATAAGTATGTGGGGGGGGGGGGAGGTGGGTGAAGTACGATTATATTCCGGTTCAGGGTAGTGCGGGAGGAATTCTAATCCTTTGGGATGATGGAAAGGTAGAGGGTATGAAGGTTACCAGCGAGAGTTCATGTTAGGGGTGTGATTAAGAAATATTAGCAATGGAATGGAGTGGGGAGGGGGCAAAGGAGACCTTTTGGGCAGAGTTAGGAGATGGAATGGAGAGGTATACCTTGGGTGCTAGGGGAAATTTTAATACTATACGATTCCCGAAGAAAAGGATTGGGTGTAGGGTGGTGTCCATGCTCATGGATGGAGGAGTTCTAAGAGTTTTTTGATAGCCACTTATTTATTGGTTTGACTTTGATAGGTTCTTCTTTCACTTAGTCTAGATCGGAGGACTCTTCATCTTGATCGAGACTAGACAGATTCTTGGTGTCTACTTCTTGGGAGGAGTTTGCACCCAACGTGATCCAAGCTTCTCTTCCTCGGCTACTGATGGATCATTCCCCTGTAATGTTGGATGGTAGTAGAGGAAGACATACGAGAACTCAACTCCTTTCAGATTCGAGAATGTATGGTTACATGTGAATGACTTTGGTGATAAAGTGGTTGATTGGTGGAGTAGTTACGAGGTGGAAGGAAGGCATTCGTTCAGGCTTGCAAAGAAGTTGAAATTGCTCAAAAAGACATAGGGTGTGGAATAAAGAGATATTTAGGAGGGTAAAGGTGAAAATGAGGGAGATAATGAGGTGGGGGAGTTGGAAAGAATAGAGGTGGGAAGGGAGGGAAAAGGAGAAGAAAGAAGTTTTATTAGGGGAGCTAGCTTCTTTGGATTTGGCTCAAGAGACTAGTTGGAGACAAAAATCGAGGGCTTTGTGGTTGGAAGAGGGGGAATCTAACACAATATTTTCACAGGGTAGAAATTGCAAATAAGCAGAGGAATCTGATAAGAGTCTGTGGAGGTTGAGGAGAACATATGAGGTGGAGAAGGAAGTAGAGGGAGCAACTGTTCAGTTCTATGAATGATTGTTTAAAGAGGAGTGGAGGCCAAGGTGAGTTTGAAAGGAGTCTAAATGCTTCATTCATTGTCATTATTCTTAAGAAGGAATAGCATCGAGACATATGCCTATTAGTCTAGTGAGAAATATCTACTAGATTATTTCTAAAGTGCTTTTCGATAGACTTGAGAGTGTTCTGAACGAGATTGTTTCTTCTTCACAAAATGCCTTTGTCAAAGGAAGGCAAATTCCGGATGCAGCTTTGGTGGCTAATGAAGTGGTAGATTCGAGGAAGAAACAAGGTGTACCGAGTCTGTTGTGCAAGTTAGATCTTGAGAAGGCTTATGACCATGTAATTTGTAAGCTCCTAGATTTCATTATGTTGAAGATGGGCTTTAAGGGAGAAATGGAGGAAGTGGGTTAGTTTTTGCGTCTCTTCAGTGAGATATTCGGTTATGGTAAAAGGCTATCTGTGTGGTTTCTTTGGTGGTTCGAGGGGTTTGAGAATCCTTTTTCAACGATGCCTTTTATCTTGGTGATGGAAGCTTTGAGCAGAATGATGGACAAAGCAATTTTAGGTGGACATATCAATGGATTCAAGGCTGCGGTTAGTGGTGTAAGTAACATGGTGGTTACTCATCTACTTTTTGCAGATGATAATTTGGTGTTTTGTGATGTCGATGGCACCTAGTTGAACTTCCTTGGGCCAGTCTTAACTTGGTTTCAAGGGGTGTTGGGGCTTAAAACTAATCTCAGAAAATGCGAGATCATACCTGTTGGCGTAATAAATAACATTCACATGCTTGCACAAGTTCTGCAATGCAGGGTAGGTCTTCTCCCTACTACCTACCTTGGATTGCCTTAAGGCGATGCGAACAAGAATCTCAATGTTTGGGATCCGATTATTCGAAAGGTAGAGAAAATGTTAGTAGGTTGGCAAAAAAGATACTTGTCCAAAAGAGGCTAGGAAGTGCTTATTAAGAGCACTTTATCGAGTATTCCTACATACTGCATGTCCCTGTTCAACACTCCTACAATTGTGATAGGGAAGGTGGAAGGTTGCAAAGAAATTTTCATTGGGATGCGGTGGACGGGGCAAAGATGTTTCACTTAGTTTGTTGGGAAACCATGACATCTCCTAAATAGTGGGAGGACTTGGGGTTAAGGACTTGAAGGTCTTTAACAAAGCACTCTAGGGTAAATCATTGTGGAGATTTGGGATGAAGGAAGAAGCTTTATGGAGAGGGGTGATAGCGATAAATATGGAGAGATGGAAGGAGGATGGAGAACAAATGAGATCACGATGCCTTTCGAGTGTGGTGTGTGGAGGGATATCATGAAGGGGTGGGATGCCTTTAGTACTTACATTGGTTTCAAAGTTGGGAAGGGAACAGGGTTTGTTTTTGGGGGCAAAAGTGGTGTGAAGGTTTGGTGCTTAAGGATGAATTCCCGGCATTGTATAGAGTCTCTTGCCAAAGAGAATTGTCTGCTCAGCAAGTTAGGCAAACTCATGGGGATGTGACCTTATGACATTTGAGGTTTAAGAAGACTTTCTGAGATTGGGAGGTGACCAACATTTAGAGATTGCTAGGTTTTACTTCAAAAGTTATGCAAGCCAGTCGACAAACCCGGTGCTTTTTGTGTTGGGAGTTGGGGAATAACAAAGTGTTCTCCATTAAGTCATTCTATGAGAAGCTTTTGGTTAGGGCAGAGGATAGTTTTCCATTTGTATTGGTCTGGATACTGAAGGTGCCGAGGAAGGTGTGCTTCTTCACGTGGTTGGCTACTAGAGGAGTGATTTTGACGGCGGAGAATCTTAGGTAAAGAAAGGTTGTTTGCATGAGCTGGTGTTTCCTTTGTAAGGAGACGGGTGAGGACGTTGACCAAATTCTGTTATATTGCAAGTTATACGAGGTTATAGGAGGATACCTTCAGATGGTTTGAAGTTTCTTGGGTTATGCCAAGAACAGTTAAGGAGCTGATGCTCTGCTGGAAGAGCGGGGCACAAGATTTGGAATGTTACTCCTCTTGATGTGAGTCATTTGGAAGGAGCAAAATAGTAGAGTTTTTGAAGGGGTGGAGATGCGCTTTGCTCAATTGAGGAGCCTTTGATCCCTTATTTTCTTTTGGAGCACCCGTATAGTTCCTGTTTGTACAGAGTGGGTGTCTTTCAGAGAGAACCATATTTTGTAGGTTTCCCCTCTTTTTGGTATATCACTTGTATACAGCCAAGTTGACCTTGTTACTATCAATGAAACCTTTTTACTTGATCAAAAAAAAAAAAAAACATAACAATGAACTGCCTGAGAGATTTTCTTAACATTGGTTTTTCAGAACATGTTGGGAAAGAACTTTTCCCGACTTACTGTCCAAGCAGCATTGGATGTACATTACAGTTCTTTTTCTTCTCTGCCCATCCCAACCCACCCTCAGTAGAGCAACCCTTGTCGGATGCACATCAGACTTAATCGTGTTTAATCTTGGTTCTCAATTTATGTGGTATCCCTGGATGTGCTCGGTTTTCTTCCTCCTTTTCTTCTTTGATTAGATGGCCTTGATTGCTTAACATTTTCTTCTATAAATTGTACATCTCTTGTTTGCTGAAATTTGAATATTTACTGAGTTACTGCTTCTTTCTTGAAGCGTTCTCGTTATGACCTTGAAGAAGAGATGAGGAATAGTCAAAGCAGAGGCAGTGAGAGCAGCACATTTAGAACACACACGGATTTTAACAATCATCCATTTGAGAGAAGTGGAAGTAGAGGCCAGTGGGAAGATGTTTGGAGAGCATATAAGAGTACCCAGTCCAGAGAACCAGATAGAAATAGAGCTAACTGGTAGTTGTGATGAACTTACAGTACTTGAGATTCATACAATTCGATGCACCTTGTGTTCAGCATTCTGCTTGCGTGTGTGTTTGCTGTCACCTCAGTACATGGGATACATGACTTGCAGAACTTGAAAAAGAACAGGCGTGAAATTTGTGGATGAAGTATTCAACATACTGACACCTCGGCCTTCCATATTTGGGCACTTCTTGACTAGTCATTTGAGCAGGGTGAACAAAAAAGAAATTGTTGCATAAAATTCCCAACAGCGGGTTTGGTAACTTGGAGAGGGATTAGCATCAAGCTGAACTCATGCATGCAGATATGTTTAGGCAACAAACAAGGCCAGTCTGCATGATTGCTGTTGTATAGTTATCAAACAATGTGGATTAATACAGAAGCTGTTCATGGCTCCGGGAACCCTGCTAGTTTTGGTGCTAGCAGAGACCAACTCGACAGTTTGAGAAGGCTGCTGTGGATGACTAATTTTGCTGAGTCGTTTATCTATCATTTTCTGTGCTTGTGTAATTCTGCATTTAAGTTTTAAATTATATTTGTAATTTTGTTTGTATAGAGTGTCTGCTTGTATTTGAAACATCCCAAGAGTGAGGTTTCTTTTCTTCTTTGATTTTTTGTTCTTTTCATTTTCTTGATTGTGGGTGGGGTTTTCTGTTGTAATACACCAAAGTCAATTATTTTTTGATTATTTCATTTGAAAAACTTAACACACAACTGCTTTAATATGTCAATTGTATCTTTAAATATTCCATTCGACAGATTTTCTCTCATTGAATTAAATCCAGCCGCGCAAAAGAAGAATGTTAGGGGAAAGAAAAGGTAAGCGAAACAATTGAAGGAGATTTCATTGTTCTCTTTGCACTTGTAATGGAAAATATCATGTAAAATTTTTCATCTTCAAGGCAAGGGTGCGTATATATTGCCTCCACACGACGCCTGAAAAGGGAAAAGAAAATGAGTTTAAATTCTATGCACCCACGATGTAAAAGATATTCATACAAATATTGATTGACTAGCCTGTGCCAGCACAGGTCCAGCAACAACAGTGTAAGACTTTCAATTGATGCATCCATTTTGTTTCAGCTAGTACCAATACAGACGACATAACATGGATTAAAGTATCCATTCATGGTTGGCAAGTGTTACATTGTTTACATCTATGGTTCCATTCTATACAGTAGTGTGTGTGCATACACTTCACCCTCCCCAGACCCCACTTTTGTGTAATTACACTGGGTGTGGTGTTGTTGTATTCTGAGCAGAGTTGAAATCAAATTTGTCTCGAAATAATATTTAAAAAAGGGTGAAATAATGCAGTGATATCTATAAGAAGAATACATGTTGATATTGTTTCAACTTTTACCAGGTATGCTGAGCTAAACCATCCTTAAAATATGACAATTCTGTTGTGTCCATCTGAGCATTCCAAATCTACCTGTTTCACAAAAGATCAAAAATAATTTTGTGAAGATATCACTGTTTACAAGTAAGGGTTTTAGAATGTTGAAGATATCATTAAATAGAACGGTACCTTCTCGAACAACTTAAGCTTTTAAATGAGGTAGTCATACGACTAACAAATAAAACTAAACTAAAGATAATTATCAGTCGTCTCACTGGCATTGAGACTGCCTCTCCAGCTGTTCCGGCGAAAGCTCGAATAACTGGATAGAATAGTTGAACCAGCTGTTGCACTTTGCTTCTATTCCTCAGGAAATCCTGCAGAATTTGTACTATGTGAGTACAAGACCTATTGAGTGTGATAAAAACTTTTGAAAGTTGGACCTTGGGGGATACCTTGACTATAAGAAAATATACAACAGTATTTCAGAGCTGATTATTGGACACATCAAAGGTCAAAGTGCAAAATGAAAATGAAATGTTTCATCTACAAACAAATCAGAAATTTTACAAGCCTATTTTACTCTCTTCATGCGCGCACACAACAAGAAAATCAACTAAGAGCTATATAAATTTTCTGTATCCATTCTCTGCTCCTACATGTCCAGCATATTAGAGGATTTTTAAGACTTTTTACACTAGACATCAATAGACTGCATACAGACATGGAACCAGCTAAAGTTTGTGAAGTCACATAGGTGGAGTTCTATTTTAAGATATATAGAGAGAGGATTGCTCACCAAATGGGATTTAAGCATCCATAAACGAGTTGAGAGACCATCTTGAGGAAGTAAATTTCTCATAGCAATCATTCCCAGTCTACAAGAATGGATAAGTCCCACGAGGGGAGTATATTGATAAGTCAAAAGGAGGTCGAGAGGGGGGCTGGAGCCTAACCTCTGCATACAAATAAGTTCAAATACAATTTGACCTAAGCAATATACAAGATGGAGATAAAACTCCTGAGCAAGAGCTCACAAAAATACCAAGTGTAAGACACTTAGTAAATCCAAAAGAGATAATCAGCTAGGATCAAAGATGAAGGTGTTTTTCCTCACTCTTATTCGAAAATTTGGACCTCTTTTCTTTTCATTCTTCAAAGTGGATATAATCTACATAGGCAAGTTGATAGCTGTTGTGAAGAAAGAATTGTACTTTTTAAACTCTGCAAGACTGGCCAGGAGATCGGCAATTGAATTTCCTTCTCTGAAGATATGATCAAATTGATTATGACCCTCTGCATTCATGGCTTGAATCTTCTTGATCACATCTTTTACAAGCCAGGAGGTGGATATGTTGCCATTGATCATATGAATAGTAAGCAGAGAATCAAATTTCTGAAACCATTATCCAAGCACCACTTCAATCAAATTTTTATGGCTTGAATCTCTGCATAGTTGTTAGAGCATTCCCTATGGTAAGATGCGAAAGCCATGATCATATGTCCATTGTGATCTCTCAAAATTCCTCCTGCTCCAGCACTTCCTGGATTTCCTTTGCAACAACCATCAACATTAAGTTTATATTTCCCGCTATCAGGACATTTCCAACTCACTGGAATGATAGATAATTGAGGACTGATTCTTTCCACAACATGAAATATATTTGAAAAAGGAGGGGAGAAGTTTATGGTGGTAAATTGAGCTGCAAGAGTCCTCTGCATCAGCATGGTGATTTGATCAATCACTCTGTTAGTAGTCGACCTGATGCCATCATATTTATAAGAGCATCTGAATTTCCAGATTTCCCAAGTAATAAAACTAGGAAGACATTGAAGAATGATTTCATGTACTTGGTTTTGAGGCTTGATGAGCCACCATGCCATGAATTTAGCTCTAATATTTAGGGAATTTTTATTCCACACATCATAGAAGTATTTCCACACTCTCTTGGCTAGTTCTCCCTCATTAATGAGATGATCATTTGTTTCAATAGAACCATTGTTACAACAACATCTGGAAGGTCCGTGGACCTTAAACCTGGAGAGATTAACATCAGTGGCCAGCTTATCCTTGAGAAGTCTCAAGACATGAAATGAGATCTTAAAGGGCATCTTGCTATGCCAGATCTTGGTGTGAGTAAGAGCAGTGATTCTATGAGTTCTTAGAGCATTCCAGGCAGATTTGGTAGAAAATGAGCCTGATGGATCAGCTGTCCAGATATGGTAATCTTCATTTTGAGGAGATATGATGATGGTTTGGATATGTGTAACTAGATTAGAAGGGAGCAAATCATTAAGTTTATCCAGATTCCAAGTGTTATGCACGATGAAGTCAGAGACAAGAATCTTCTTAGATCTGCTGCTTTGCTCAATCAGATGAGCTAAGGCACCTTTGTTGGTCCAATTATCCCACCAAAACGACACATCCCCCTTTGCCAATTTCCAGAAGATATGCCTCTCACATTCTTTTCTAGTGTCCATGAGTCTTCTCCATAGATGAGACTGAGTGCAGTTCTTCTTTTTGGCCACTGGATGAATCCTTTTACAATATTTAGCATTTAGAAAGGAAGTTAGTAGAGAATTCTTTGTTCTAAAATTCAACCACGCTTTGGCTGTAAAGAAGTTGCATGTCACAAGAATGGATCTGTTCCAAATCGAGCACTAACAGTTGGTACTCCTAGGATCTTTTCACCTCTGGCAGATTTCTGAACATTATGAGATTTTCAAAAGATTAAAACTTGAGAGATTAAAGAATCACACACATTGAAGAAGTAGATACTAACGAAGGACAAAAAACTGAAGTAGATACTCCACCAGGTTTTGAACCGTGGGCCATTGGCCCTTGAGGATTTCTCAATTACGGAAAAAATGGGTCAGTATTTTGGAAGCTAGAAACAAACTTATTATATGATGAATGACTATTTCAGAAAACTTACATGACTGATGGTTAAGAAAGCTTTATTTAAGCTCACTACTTCTGGTTGGCTGAGATATGATTATGTGAGTTTGTTTACCAATCTTAGGTAGCAGCAGTGAAAAATATCCTTTGACACCTTGGAAGAAACTATTTGTCAATCATGTGATGATTCACCAATAATCTGCACACGAACAGGACCCATTTTGAAAACTGTGGAATCGATTGACATCTCTTACAACTATCACTCTCATTGTGACCTTCGAGATAAGCTTCAAAGCAGAATGGCAATCATCGCATATCCTGAGATTCTTAATAACATGAATTGGTGCTTGGGATGGTGTTTTCATGAGAGCATATGCGACAGCCAGCTTTTCGCTGTGGTAACTAAGATAACCCTCTTGTTGTTCTTGCTCAACATCATGCAAGACAGAAGCCGTGTCTGGAATATAACCCAATGGTTTTATTTCAGCCAACAATTTTCTCACCTTCTCATGGATTTGAGCTGTCTCTGGGTGTTGAGTATCATCAGAAACAAACATATGAGTTTCATTTCGTATTTCAGTCCAGCTCAATCCTGGTTCTTTCTTTATGTTCCTTTCTCTTAATATCTTCCGCATTTTTGCTACACCATCCCACCTTTTCACCTTGGCATGCATATTGGACAACAAGATATAGGTTCCCACGTCGTTGGGGTTCAATTGTAACAAATGGTCTGCCACTTTCTGTCCTAAACCATAATTGCGGTGGACGTTACAAGCATTTAGCAAAGTACGCCAAGCAATAACATCCCATGTGATTGGCGTCGACCTCATGAACTTCTCAGCCTCATCAAGTTTCCCAGCTTTACCTAGGAGCCCTACAACACAGGTATAGTGCTCCAACCCAGGTTCAAGGCCAAAGTCCCTCATTAGATGCTGTAAGTAGTAAAATCCTTCTTCTATCCTACCCAAATGTCCACAAGCCAAAAGAACCCCAATAAAGGTTACATAGCTTGGTTGCTCTTTGGCAGCTAACATGTCCTGAAACATATACAATGCGTCCTCACCAAGCCCATGATGAGAGAAACCTGATATTATCAAATTCCAAGTAACAGTATCTCGACATATCATGTTTGAAAATAAGGCCCTAGCGGCTTCAATATGGCCACTCCTAACATACATATTGATTAGAGCATTCCCCACTACGACAAAAGTTCCATGTCCTGTCTTCTCAACACGTGCATGTAATGTTTTCCCGCACCCAAGTGCTGATAGACCCGCACAAGAATGCAACAATACTGCAAATGTGTATTCATTTGGCACAACATCCTGAAGTTCCATTTGTAAGAACATTTTCAGGGCTTCCTCAAAGCACTCATTTTGGAAATTTGCAGCCAAGATTGTTGTCCAAGACACCACATTATGGTCAGGATAAGAATAAAAGATATATCTTGCACCTAAAATTTCACCACACTTTCCATACATGTCCATGACTGCACTGCTTAAAAACACATCAAGCTGAAGACCTGACTTCAACATTCTGCAATGAACTTGCTGACCCAATTTCAAATCCTTGATACGAGCACAAAGACCAAATATATTCACATAGCTGATTTTGTCCTCCACTGAGCCCTCAGACAACATCCTTGAGAAGACATCCAATGCTTCATTTGTATACCCATGATCCAAGAAGCCCTTTAGTACAACATTATCAGTAATGTTGCTTGATCCAGGAACAGACTTCAAGATTTCCAGAACCCCTTCCATATCTGAAGACATTGTATACAAGGATAGAAGAGCATTCTTCACATACTGATGAAACACTAATCCTGATTTCAACACTAATGCATGACACTGCCGCCCTTCGTGTAGCAAACCACCATTAGAACAAGAAGAAAGTACAGTAGACAAGACATACTCATTTGGAAATAAATTATCCACTGAAACCATGTCTTTCAACAATTTGGGTACTTCCCAAGTAAACCCATTGTGCAAATATCCTGTCATTAAAGTGCTCCAAGAAACTATATTTCGTTGCTGCAATCTGTTGAATATGTGCCGAGCAATAGCAAGTTGTCCACACCTTGAGTAGAGATTAATGAGACAATTATTCTGAATTACGTGGTTTTCTGAGGCATGATTAGATACAATAAGAAGCGCATGGACAACTTTTCCCAATTTGAAGTTCCCATCATCAGCTAACTTTTTCAACAACTTTACAGCGTACTTCACAGAAAAGACACTTTGGGAGTTCAGTTGGGATAGAGAAGACACACTCACATGCAGAGGAGCACGGTGGACATTGCTTGACAAAAACATAGTCAAGTCTCAGTGTAGTTTAGTTTGTAGAGTAATACAACTCCAAGCACTTGAAGGGTATGTTGACTGGACAAAAGAAATGCCAGATCTGAAAATATAAGCAAAGGCATGTTTAAAAAATGTACTGTTTAAACTTATATAGAAAAACATGTGCAAGAAAGATGTATTCAAGTTACTTTAGTGATGCATTTGAAACCAAGACTTTTCTCTTATATTATTTGCATATTGTTATATGAGTTTCTTCTCCCCCCAACCACCGGATACAGGAGACTCATAGTTTTTCATTCAACAACAACTATACCTCAATCTCAGGCATGTTAGGGTTAAATTAATAAATTTATGGACTATTAAAAGGAAACGTTTGGTTGGCTAACTTATGGAAATGCTGGAAGAAAACTTCAGTGCACAAAAAAAGAGAGCAATATAAGTTACCACCAAAGTCCAATCAGGTACTCAGCATAATAAACTCTTGCCATGTTTCAGAATTCAGACCAATGAAAAAGCGAACACAATACATTAAATAGGCCATGACCACCAAAAAAGGCTTTGAAAATAGAACCAGCTTTCCCCTGTTTGGCAGTACAGCAACGATAGACCCAATGATGAAGTGAACACAACACAGTAATTATGCATAACTACTTAATTAAGTCTTAGAATTTTTTTAAAAAAGGGAAGTAAATAAGGATTCAGTGTTTAGGAGAGTGAGAAGCATGAAGCATGAGTGGATGAGGAACTCGACGAACTGGTGGCTGCGGAAGCAAGCAAGCGTGCATGGGGAGCAAAACTAAATATGCATATGCTTCTTTGTAATTGATTCAGTAGCTGACACATTTGCATTTATAGCATTTTAGGAGAAATTGTAGTTGTTACCTATTTTCTGTGTGCATGCTTCTTTGAGAAACTTCTATTGATAGTAGGGTTCGAACCCACAACACTAGTGTGGAAAACATTACCACGGCCCCTTCCTTACCACTGAGCCATCAATCAATTTTATTAGGGGGTTCACAAGTTAATATATATATATATATAGTTTTTTAATACAAATACAAGGTACAGAAAAGCTACTGGGTTCGTTTGAACCCACAAACCTCCGCTTAGCTCCGCCCCTATCTGTGTTCACTTTTTCCTCAATTCTTCATTTTGATCACTTCTATCCTTCAATTGGAACTCTTTCAATAGAGAGTTTTTTTCTCTTATTAAATTATTAGTGTTTTAACCACAATTATTTGATTTTAGTGCATAATTTTCATTTTGTTAGGAAATGGGATAGGATGGCATATGACCTTATTTTTGTGATGTATTTATCAAATCAAACTTGACGAATATGCTATCATTAGTAAAATATTATTACTTTTTTCGTTTATTGCAAGCTTGTACATAGTTATAGTGAATTCAAATGTAATAATTTTACTCTGTTAGGGATAAATATGCCCTATTTGTGTTTCAGGAATAATTATATTAAATTTCATATTGGATATTGGTTATTTTCTCCATGTTTACAAATGAATGAAAACCGATGAGTATGATTATCTACATGCTCCCAAGACAAATGACAACTTTAGAAATTATAATTATTATCTTATCTCAGAATGGTTGATATGATTTGTTGCTTTTTCTTTGTTAAATTCTTAAGTTTTGAAAACATAAGTTATTAGAGATATTTACTGCAGAAATCTCAAGAAAATAATTGAGAAGAATCAAAATTATATATTCACAATAGTCTCTTCTTAACTAAAGATGTGTAGAATTTTAATGAATAGAACTAGATTAAGAATATTTTTCATTAAATCATTTATTATATAAAAATAATATTTGAAAAAATGTGTGTGCCTCACCATTACAACATGTTCTGAAGTGACTACAATCACATATATACCAATTTAGCACAATTAATCACAAGGTGGGTTGAGGCGACTGCTACATTTTCATTAGATGAGTTGTTACTGTCCTTGAGAAAATGATGTCTCAGGTTCAAAACTCAGTGGAGACAAAAAATACTAGGTGATTCTTCCCATCCATCCTAACCTTGGTGGATAGAGTCACCTGATACATGTTGCTGGTGAAAGGCAGAAGGTATTGATCTTGGGCGTATTTATATATTCATTTACTATATTTTGCCTGCATGTACCTTTAGTTTTAAGATCATTCTTTATTCTATTAGGTGTGTTTTGATGAATATTGTGGTAATTGTGCACTAAAATATGTGACTAGATATTGCAGGAAATTGATGCAAGAATCAAGTAAATAGGAGTTGAAGCAAGGGCGAAAAGCTTGGAAACAAATAAGAGGAGTACACGAAAGAGAACATTCAAGATAAATCTGGGTTGTGGCGCACTGGTGGCGACACGCCACCAGGCCCTAAACTACTGGCGCCCTACGCCTGGCGCACCGCGCCAGACCCCAAACTATTGGAGCCCCAGGTTTGGCGCTATGGTGATGCGCCGCCCCACGAAAGCCCCAACAAAAAATTCCAATTTTAGGATTCCGAATCCAAGAAGAAAAAGGGATTATTTTCCCTAACCCTAAAAATAGAACATTGTGCCTCTTTTGGAGGAAATCATCATACTTTTCAAGTGCAAGAGGCACGAGCTAATATTCACCCTTAGGGATCTTTTCTTCTTATTCTTCTTCTTTTCTTAGACATTACTTTGCATAAAAATAATTATCTTTGTGATTTTGATTAGTCTTAGTAGCTAAGAACCCTTGTTCTGGGGTTGTGACTATGAATGATTGTTGAACATTAATTTTATGGGTGAAGTTGATTATCGTATAAATTATTCTTGTGTTCTTGAATTAGTATTTTGATGCTTGATTACCATTAAAATAAATATATTGTCTACTTTTGAACTCGAGAGAGGAATAGAGAGATAAAACATGGAATACTTACTTGAATTGATTTGTGTTTAGTATAGAGATATACCTAAGTGTCGTGTTTGGTTACGAAACAAGAAGATAGCTTTAATGCTCACCAATTGATTGAATCAATCTCCTCTCAACGACAGTCAACTAGGGTAGGTGATTAGAGGTCGAAAGATCATAATCATAAAATCAGTAATTTGATAGTCATCTGAAATCCATACAAGATATGTGAAGCAGTGGCGGAGCCAGAATTTTTAATAAGGGAGTTCAAAATCTGAGAAGTAAACACACGAACTAGTGGAAGGGGGTTCGGCATCTATTATACATACCTAAAAAATAATTTTAACCATATTCAAAATGGTAATATTTTCTGCCGAACCCCCTAAGTATATGTTGCCTCCGCCCCTGATGTGAAGCATGAATTCTTAGTTATGCTGCAACCCTGAAATTTTCCCATTTATTGTTAACATTATCTTGAAGTTGAATCATTGTTAGTTTAGTATACTTCCTTCATTCTTGCATTGTTAGTATTCCAATATTAATCAAACTCTTGTGGCAGGCTTGCATAAATAATTAGAATTAGTATAATTTGATAGATAGTTAATCAACAAGTCATTTAGGTTCGATAATACGACTTTTTTAAAGCAACTATATTACTTGCACGACCACGTCCACTTGTGTGTGCATTTGGGAACAACAAGTATCATGTGAAATTAGTCAAGCTGCGCGAAAGTTAGCCCGGACACCACAGTCCACAGCCGTTAACAAAAAGTTGTTCGGGCAATTAATCAAACACTTAGAGTGCATAGTTTTTCTTTGCAAGTTTTAGCACTCCACTGCTATGAATTAGCTTCCCAAAATCCGTGAAGTAGAGGGAATTATAGTTTGCTACTCACTTTGAAAATCACAATACACACCACAACTTCAATTATCACATTCACAACTTAAGCACACGATGAACACCAAACAAAAATAAGAGAAGGGGAAAAATAATCGTCACTATTTTGGGGTGTGGGAAGAAAGAGGAGATAAGAGAAGAAAAATGTTTACCTGAGTGAAGCTTTCCAATGGAGCTGTGGTGGATTGAGAGGGAGAAAGTGATGTTCCAATGTTTAAATCTATATCAATATCTATACTGCCTTTAAATCATGAACTCCAAACATAAATGTTGAATTATTATAATATCCTCAATTAAAAATATTTAAGTTATTTTATTTATATTAAATTAAAAGTAGATATCTTTTCTACATTAAAAGATTGTGATTTTTCCGATGAGTTGTTACTTTTCCAAAGTATTGTGACTTTTTTCAAAGGGTTGTGACTTTACAAAAGAGTTGTGCCTTATCTGATGAGTTCTGACTATTTCAAAGAGTTATGACTTTTCTGAAGAGTAGTGACTTTTCTGATAAGGCACAATAAGTACATATTCATAATACTATTTGTTAGCTATAAATAGAGAGGTTTTCTCTCACTTTTAAACTACGATTTTTTAAAGGTTTTCTACTATTCTTCTTCTTAAAATATCCAAGTGTTGTTTGCAACAGTTTATTAAGTTCGAAATTCTATGAAATTGGAGATACCACATAAGAGAGAGTTGGTGAACAAATTGTAACAAATCATTCATCAATTCACAATTATATTTTCGTCTTACAATTTTAATCACACACATACTTCAATATTATTTATATCAATTTAGAAAATTAATAGCCTTTTAATTAACCTACATATTTTATTTATTAGAAAATACTAATTTCCTACGAATAGTCACAATAATTTCTACCTTCATGTTTCTTCGGTCATAAATCACAACCATTCACTCCTTATAAATTTTTGGTGATCTCTTTACTGTGATAATTTGAGATCATTTAAAATTTTCATACATGATTCATCCCCAATCCATTGATATGTTTCGCCAAAGTTCTTAGCATTGGAATTTAGGAATTGACTTTCTATTAAAGAAGAAAAGAAGAGAACAAAGAAATGTGCAATTATCTATGAACTTGCTTCACACAGAAAACTTCTATATATAGTGTGCAGAAATTTTCATTTCTTTTTCTTGTTTTATTTTTTAAATTAATTTCTTTTGTATATTTATTCGAGATAGAAGATAATAATTAGTGTTCACATAATGAGTGAACAATGATTAATACACACATTGTAGAATATATTTTTTAATACAATAAATAGATCAAGTTGTGGGAGAGACAATAATAATAAGCAAATATGAAAAAAGGCACATAACTGGGGTAAAATATTTCTTCTTTATTTTTCCTTTTTTTATTCTTTTAACCTCAAACGAAGGAGTTTCTTCCTGATTTTGGAACACTAAGGTTAATATAGCATGAACATATATTTTTGTCTTCCTTCTTCATTGGCTATGAATTTTTCAATATATTTTTTGGATAAAGTAAAGTGTTGGTGGCAAGAGATTTCAATCAAATTGAACACTAGAGTAAATATATCATGAACATATATTTTCGTCTTCCTTCTTCATTGGCTATGAATTATTCCATATATTTATTCTTTTTTTATATTTATATTATGTTGACTTTTTTTTAAGTATGAATTTCCTGTTTGTTGTGTTCATTTTGATCTAAAAAAAAATTATGTCACAAGATACACCCCTTGCAAGCTATATAAAAATAGATAAGAAAATACTGGTTGATCACAAAATGATCTTAAATCAAATTAAAGATTCTATAAATAAATAATTTAAATTTTATTCATCAATTATTATTTTTATTGAAAAAGTTTAATGTTCTATCTCATGATACAACTTCTATAAGATACTGGATACTCGCATTAGACAACAACTATATGAAATGTATGTTGCATAAAAAAAGATAGGACTACAATTTCACAAAGATATGATAGAAACTTGAAGAAATAAAATATTTTTCACCATAGGTAATGTAGTTCATATATCAATATTAAATTATGCTATTGAAATATATATATCTAAAAGAAAAATTGGTCAATATAAATATTTGACATACACTCAATTCTCTATTCAACCATCATTCGTTATAATAACATTTCACTGTAACAACCTAATTTTTTTTGAACTAATTTTTGATGTTATATTTTTTTTCTCTATAACATTCTACTTATAACAGTGTTGAAATTTTCTATAGAAGTACACTTTTGGTAAAATTACATCTCTTTGATAGCCATACTCAAATATTAATTGAGTAATAATATTTTAAAAAGATATATTACGTATAAAGATAAAATATTGCACTATTTATGGTAATAGTTATTAGTGTCACGCACATATCAAATTTGAAGTAATAATATTTAAGAGAAAAATTGTACTTAAATGGTGTCTATCAATTATAGTCGTAACCTCTAGATGAAAGACTATTGGTGACCTTTTTTATATTGATATTATTTTTCTATTTGTTGGTTAAGTTTGTCTACAAAATTGAGTAAAGTAAAAAAAAAACAGTACTAAAGAAATGTCACTTTCTCAAAAGATAATTAACTTTATGACAATCTGTATTAATCATTCAAAAGTACTTGACCACTATTCTTTCAATTTATAATTATTTACTAAAAACTTTAATTTAGTCATATTAATTCTATTTTACAACATCATATACTATATAATATGATACACACGTGCAACGCACGTGCCGTAAAACTAGTATAACAGAAAAGAGTCCAATATACTCTTAAATCATATAAAATTTAATAAAAGACTACTCAGTTAATAATTTGGTTTAAAAATTCAAATAATTTGATCTGAATATATTCATATTTCATATTCGTAATAATTTGATCCAAAAATATTGTTATTGTTAATTAATAAGTCAAAATATATAAATATACTACATTACTACTTTTTTTCTTTTTAATTATATATTTTTTCCGATAAAAAATATTACTTTTAAAGAACTATATCTTTTTATTTTAAAATTATTTTAACTAATAAATAAGTAGAAAATAATTCATTTTTGACTATTGTTGTTGAAGCTTAACAAATTTTTTTCTGAGACTTATTATAATCTCAATATGAACATTTTCATTCATCAGCGTAGTAACACATTAGCTCTTCAGGAGCTTTCGATTAAAATAATGTACTATCACATATTTCATAACATTATTTGTATGGTGACACTTCTTTCGAGGAGAAAATTATTACGATTTTCATGGTCAAAATCATATGCAACAACTGTTTCTTGCTTTACTCTTGTTGTACCATAGGTACACAATCAATGGACAAGTTTATGCGATCACACAATAATATTCATTTTAGTTATGATTTCTTTCTTTTGCCCTTTCAATTGTTACTAATAAAATATATCACAATATTTGTGACATACTAAAAATTACATGATTAATGATCGTTTATGTCAAAATATTTTTTTAATCTCAAATCACCCATAGAGGTGAGTTGTAACATTTATCTAAACATACATAAATACGTTATTTATTCATAACTTTTATCGCAAATTAACATATTCATTATCAAGAATGAACGAGCATTTACGATGCTTCCCGAGTCTCATTCTATTTAAGGAATAGACCGTGATCACATGTATGTGCTTCGTAAATTTTTAATAGAATCTTTTTGTCTTTCTTCGATATTTATCATATTTGTATAACATACCTCAACATCATTTTAAAAGGTCAAGTGCACCATCACTTTTTATTTCTTTATTTTGATGAAAAATTTATAAAACTTATTAAATTAAATTACACCATAACCACATGTCGGATACCTTTCATGCCAAATTGATGGTAAAATTTGTCTTCACTTTTGAAGGATCATTTTGAGAATTCATACTTTTCTTCCGTTTATAATTATCACAATAATGCCTATAATTATTTTGTCCTTCCACACATATTTATACATTTAGCCACTTTAGTTTCTTTTAAACATGCACTACTGTTATAATCACACTATGTAATAAAGAAAATCAATGGGGCAGCATGATTTCGTCACAAGTATAGTATTTTATCTTTATTATTATTATATCATCATTGTGATGTATTAAGACTTGTATTAAAGTTTATAGGCACAAAAAGAGTCAATAATGTAATTAAATACCTCATCAATATGAAATTTCCTTAATAGGACACAATGCATTAGTACCTCGCCGTTTCACGGTTGAATGCACAATAATTAGACTAATTTTAGCTACACCACTTTAACAGATAATATATGAAATTTAACTTCGAAAAATACTTACAAAAATAAAAAAATTGTATCATAAAATTAAAACAAAAATATGACAAATAGTAAAAATGAAAGCAATAGAAGTAGTGAGACAAGAGAGAAAAACTTTCTTATTTGTTCTAATAAGTATGTTCAAATATTTTGAAGTGTATCAATGTGAACTTTCATGCCTCTATTTATTGTGTTACATAGAAACATTCAAATGTTATCATAAACATGATATTAACTATGAAGGTTATGGAGAAATATCATGGTGTAAGTTGTGAAGGTGTGAGAGTTAAATACTAAAATAATGAACATCTTCACTAAATATAATATTTAATAGCTGATAATATATTTTGCATTTTTTCATTTTTGTTTCTCTCTCTTCCCTTTTTGCATTTATTCATTAGGTAGAAGATTCCAATTAAATTATTGGAAGAACATTGTGCTTGATCATTTCCAATTAAAATTATCTATGACTTAATTTTTAGTCATAAATAAATTAAACATTTTAGATTTTTTTCACATAAATTAATGTTTGATTATTTCATTAAAGATCACTAATTAAGAAGCCAATATATCAAAGAACAAAGGTTACGATTTAAAAATGTAGTAAATAAAATTGATCAAAATGGAAGGACATTTGTTATCACACCAAAGAGGTTCCTAAAATATGTGACAGTGCCAAATCTTTTAATTGAATTGGAATAATTATTTGAACATTAGGTAAAATAAATATTTGTTAGTTTAATGTTGTCATTCATCAACTTCTTTTCTCACTTTATGTGATCGAAGCGTGCACTTCTGTTTTTTCCATACCTAATTTTAGGGCGAAAAAGTAATAGAAAAACGTCCTTAAATATTTTTCTTAAGAAATGTATCATTTCTCACTTAATATGGATCAGAAAATCCAAAATAATTATCCAAACTCAAAGTAATTCCTGAAATACTCATCCTCTCATAAATAATTACAGCACATACCCCATTCATTAAAACTGATAATTTTTGCTTAACTGATATCATATATTATATTGGTATCATTAAGACTAATAATTTCGCTTAACTTGATACTATATATATATATACTGTTATAAATTAAGTTTGTTGTTATAAATTACTCATTCGTCAATGATACTATAAGAGTATGTATATTGTTGTAAATATTTCAGACCAAATATCCTGAACTCACCTCTGCTATTGACAAACTTAGACAACATCTTTACTTATAAAGTCTACTCAAATGGAAGGACAAAGTGTTATAAAACTTGACAATTAACAAGCTGTAGGCATTCAAATCTTAAAGACAACACCAATATATAAAGAAGGTGAGGGTGCATTTTGGCTCCACACTCTACGCCTGAAAAGGAAAAAGGAAACGAGCTTAAGTTCTATGCACGGACATTGTAAAATACGTTTACACAATCAAGTCACTTGAAAGATACGTAACTAATAAATACTGAGGGGTTTATACTTGTGAGATGCAAAAGGTGCATATTATGAACCATCATAAAACCTAGGCACACTCAGTTGATCAGTCAAATCTCTATATTGAATTTATGAATATATCCCAAAACCGAGCTCTTTTGGATTTGTTTCTACCATCCATGGAGCCCTAAGAAGAACAAAGATGTATTAGTTGAAATTATAAAGTTGAGTAACATATTGGAAGAGAAAATGATAACAAACACATACTTGTTTAGTATGAAGTTTATCGTTCCCTCGGAAGCTCTTTGGAGAAGAACTTCCCTTGCTTCAACTGCAATTCCTTCTGGCTGCAAGGGAAGCCCAAAAAATGTTTAAATTAAAAAAGGGATTCTTACATAACTGTTCAGGTAACAAAAAAATATTTCAACGAAACTGGTTGTATGTATATGTAATGTATCGATATTCTATAAATAGTGTATATATATGATATATAACTATGTATATACATCCATATACAATGTTTATATAATATTTATACATTGCAGACTGATTTTTTTTCAATGCTGACCAACTCAAATATCCTCTAAACAGTCCCAAATTTTAGATATGATATACTCTCAATGTTTCGAGTCTTTTGATATATTATTCACTCGGAATGATTCACGTTTGCGGCAGGTTGAATTAAATTATTTATTTAGTCAAGTGCATATTTATTTGTGTGTCAATTTTGGTACGTCGGAGAGGAGTAATAGTTGAGACACATACATGTTCGAATAGCCGCCAGCAAAGAGGAAACACAAGGAAGAAAGAATGGAAAATTGACAAAGCTTTAAACAAGGCAAAATATGCACTTCGCTTGAAAGAATAAAGGCCCAATGGCCATTTATAGTAATAAATGATGATTAGGTTATTTTAGGCAAGGCATTTTCATTCAATGAACATTTTGTCTGATTTCCCGAAACAAACGTAAGAACACAAGTTGAGGTCTTTTGGGTTAGGTGTCTGATAGCTGAATTGCATAGCTGAATTGCAGGATTTAATTACAACTTGAGGATTCAAAGGCTATTTCAGGATCCTATCGGAGAGGTTTGAATGTAGACAAACAACATGTATCTATTCATATATTTACAATGACTTGTACAAGTATTATAGTTGCATACATTGAAAGAGATTGAGTAAAATCTGTTGCTAACTGATTTCCTTAAGCTAACTAAATTCATGACTATGTATTGTTCTTAATTGTTTTTCCCGCTAAAATGTATAACTACTTTGCTGACTCATCTAATTTGGAAATCTACTAACAGTACTCCCCCCGCAAAGAGATCCTTGTCCTCAAGGATCAAAAGATGGAAATCTGGTCTTAAGGATGCTCGAGTACTCCCAAGTAGCAGCATCTGCCGACAAATCTTTCCACTTCACCAAGACTTGCGTCACTGCCTTATTACCCTTCTTAACCATCCTTCGCTGCATTATGGCTTCAGGGTCTGAACAATGGGGATTTGCTAAATCAGTGGTTGGCAGATAGGTTACCAGGGAAGGAACTTCATAACACTTCTTTAAGAGGGACACATGTACTGTTGGATGAATCTTCACAGAATCTGGAAAGAGCAAAGTATATGCTACTGGACCAACCTTTCTAATAATCTGGAATGGGCCATAGTATTTAGCAGCGAGCTTGTGATGAGGAGTCTCGGATATAGTCACTTGTCTGTAAAGCCTGACCTTGAAGTATACCCAATCACCAACTGAAAAACTTTTGTCACTTCTATATTTGTCAGCTTGTTGTTTCATCCTCAACTGAGCGTGTATCAAATGATGCCTCAACAATTGTACTTTCAGTTCTCTATTGATGAGGGTATTATCCACCTCAGCAGATGAGGACTCCCCTGGCAGGTAAGGTAAATGTAATAGAGGAGGTCTGCCATAAAGTGCTTCATAAGGAGTTAACTCAATAGCAGAGTGATGGCAAGTATTGTACCAAAACTCTGCCATCGATAGGCAATCATACCACCCTTTAGCATCTTCAGCACAAAAACATCTCAGATAAGTCTCCAAGCACCTATTAAGAACTTCGGTTTGACCATCACTTTGGGGATGATATGCTGAAGATAGATTCAACTGAACACCTTGCAATGAAAATAATTCCTGCCAAAATGTACTGAGAAACACAGCATCCCTGTCACTAGTGATATTATCAGGTAGACCATGAAGTCTGACTATGACATCCATGAAAACCTTAGCTACAGACTGAGCGGTATAGGGATGTTTAAGAGGAATAAAATGGCCATACTTGCTAAGCCTGTCAACTACCACTAGTATGCCTTCATAGCCATGGGATTTTGGTAAACCATCAATGAAATCCATGCTGATTTGAGACCACACTACCTCAGGGATTGGTAAGGGTCGTAAAAGACCAGGAGAAGCTGCTAGATCAGCTTTACTTCTCTGGCACACATCACACTTTTGCACAAACACTTTAACATCCTTTCTCATTCCTTTCCAATAGAAGAGTGTAAGTAACCTCTTCAATGTAGCCTCAATCCCGGAATGGCCCCCTTGGGGTGTAGCATGCCACAAAGTGATGATATCTTGTCTTAGTTGTCCCACCTTGCCAACAACTAATCTTCCTTTCCTCCTCAATTTGTTTTGATACCAAGTGAACTGTGAATGAGTATGTGGGTCAGCTTGCAACCTCTCAATCAGTCCCTTTAATTCAATGTCTGCTGTCCAACTATCTTCAATAGCTTGCAACAATTCAGAGTCATTATTGGAAATAATCAAAGCCAAGAGTTCTGCACCAGAAACCCTTGAAAGTGCATCAGCAGCCTTATTTTCAATCCCTGCTTTGTACTCAATGGTATAATCAAAAGGAATTAACTTGGTCAACCACATAAGTTGGGAATTGGTGTGCAATTTTTGTTCCATTAAGAACTTTAGAGCTCTCTGATCAGTTTTGATAATGAGCCTTTGCCCAAGCAAATACTGAGACCATTTAGAAACGGCATGTACAATAGCTAGTAATTCCCTATCATAGACATACATGGCTGCATGTCTTGGTGAAAGCGTCTTACTGATAAAGGCAATAGGGTGACCTTGTTGCATCAACACAACTCCAATGCCATACCCACTAGCATCTGTTTCAACTACAAATGTTTTGTTTGTATTAGGTAAGGTGAGAACAGAAGTCCTAGTCAAAGCTTCCTTCAGTTGTTCGAAC
>JAJOOS010080225.1:0-30260 GCA_029582725.1 Solanum chiquidenum | reverse complement strand
CAGTCTCAGCATGTTATAAATTTGGTCATTGCATCAGTTAGCTCAATTCTCAGTATTCAGTATCTATATCATGTTCAGATTATGCTCTTGCTTTATTGTTTGTTCAGTTATGATGTGATTTCAGGTTTACTCTATCCTGCATGCTCAGTACCTTTCAAGTACTGACGCATACGTGCGCTACATCTTCTCGTGATGTAGGTTCATGTTCCCAGCATCCATATCACGCTTAGATCGGTTCTCGATCTCCAATTAAGCAGAATCAGTGGTGAGTCCTCATTCTCCGAGGACAATAGTCATGAGTTTCTTTCAGTATTTTTAGTATTTTAGTTTAAGTTTTTCTAGACTTAGTTGGGGCCTGTCCCAGCATTTCTAGTCAGTTAGAGGCTATTTTCAGACATAGTTATATTCAACTTAGTAGTGAGTTAGTATCTTCTTTGTATTAAACTCATCAGGTATCATTTATCTCAGTTATAGTATATGGGTATTCCCCATCTTTTCATTTTAATTATGATTTAGCTTCCGCATCAGTTTATTATCTTTAGTATGCTCATGATCATGCCAACAGGGTTAGATTGGGATCACTTGTGGTCCTAGGTCCCGCGTCTGCATCTCGGTGGTAGTCTCAGGGCGTGACAAAGAGGGACCAATATACCCCACCAGAGGTATATATGCATGACTGGTGTGATCACTAAACTGATTCCCACATAGGGGAGTTAGAACCTATGAAGGCACGTAGTTCTGGGACTTGAGGGTGACACCCTAGTCCAACTTGGTATTAAGACTACTCCCAATAGAATGCATAAAATACAATATAACTGAAGTAAACTGGATAGATCGATGTTCTGAAATGCTGACTAAAAATGCATCATTTATGTACTGATAATGAAACATTCTTAATTGAAGCATGTATATATGAGTAATCTAACCTAGCAGGTGTAATTCATAAACTAAACGAATCTACACAACTAGGGTTCTTAGTTTCCAGCAAGAACTAAGCAATAATTCCATGAAAACATGATAATCTGATTTGGATTTGTCTAACAACTGAATCACAACATAAATTCTGAAATTCTAGAAACCCTAGGTCTAACATAATATAGAGAATCAAGATTCTGATTGAATTCTAGGGACCTAATGGGTGAAAGGAACCCACTAGTGAAATCCCATATACCTGGTGACGAATTTCATGGAGAAATCTTTCGATTTCGAGGCTGGAACTGGCGAGAATTTGTTGCATTCTTGGAAGGGTTTGGGGCGCCTCTTTTCTCCTCTCTTCGTCCAAAGTTTAAGAATCTTGGAGAATGAATTGACTTGGGTAAGTTCTAATTTAGTTACTAGGCTAAAACTGACCAAAACTACGTAGTTTAGGGGGTTAAACGACGTAGTTTACGGGTCCAACGCATAGGGAAAATACCAAATGACCCTACTTAAAAGTTATCGGGGCCAACCGATGGACTGACCGAAGGTCCGTGGACTGACCTACAACCCGTCCTATCAACCGTCGACTGGCGTCTGGGACTGGATTCTGAGGGGTCTGAATCACGGCCTGAACGACGGACCGTGGTCCCACCTACAGCTCGTACGTCCCGACGTAGGTCGACCCTAAGATGAAATTTGCCTTAGTGTCTGGGGAGGGCTGCAGGTGGTGTACCACGGACCGCCAGGACGGACCGTGGGTCACGCTACGGTTCGTGGGTGGTAAAATTGTAAACTGAATTCTATTAGTTTAAACCCCAATTAATTAACTAAAAACGAAATTAAGTCATGGGGTATGGAAAAGACCATAATGCCCTTCTAAAATCCGGAATAGTCTTTCCTTATTTGAACGACCCAACTTCAAATGGGAATATCTCACTCATACGAACTCAGAATTGAGTAAACTCGGCGGAGTTGGAAATATTATTCCAAGATATTTCCTACGATATCTGAAAGCACTCCTAACTCATCCTGAGCTAGGAGTTATGATTCTTTAAAGTTGACCAGCAATTCAAACTTAACATAACTTAACAAATTTTCCAGATTTTCATTCTTTCCAAAAACAACTCTTTCTAATTCTAGCTCTTTCTAGTTCTTTCAAATAGCGAGGTGCTACAATATCTCCTCCTTAGGAACATTCGTCCTCGAATGATATTACTCTTAGTAGGCTAAGGGTGTAACATCTAACATTAAGTTCAAACACCCAAAAAGCAATGCAATTACAACATGCTAACTTATAAATTAAAGAGTACTAAGAAGAGAATTAGTACCTTGGTTTGGAATTTATCCGGGTTCAAAGATATGTGGATATCTCTTCTTCATATCTTCCTCAGCTTCCCAAGTAGCTTCCTCAACAAATTAGTTCCTCCAAAGGACTTTGACTGATGCTACTTCCTTAGTCCTCAACTTGCGAACTTGGCGATCTAGAATTTGAACCGGAATCTCTTCATAAGATAATCTATCCTTGATCCAGTATCTTCAGTTGGTATGATCAATGAAGGATCTACCATGCACTTCTTCAGCATGGAAATGTGAAATACCGGATGAACTACTGCTAACTCTTGTGGTAGCTCCAACTCATAAGCTACATTACCAATCCTTTTGGATATCTGTAAGGACCAATATACCGGGGACTACGCTTCCCCTTCTTACCAAATCTCATAACACCCTTCATGGGTGATACTTTCAAGTAGACCCAATCATATACTTCAAACTCCAACTCCCTTCTCCTAACATCATTGTAGGATTTCTGACGACTCTGCACCGTTTTCAACCTTTCTTGAATAAATTTCACTTTCTCCATAGATTGATGAGCTAAGTATGGTCCTATCAAACCTGCTTCACCAACTTCAAACCATCCAATAGGAGATCTACATCTTCTCCCATAAAGAGCCTCATAAGGAGTCATTTGGATGCTAGAGTGGTAACTATTGTTGTAAGCAAATTCAATAAGAGGTAGGTGATTATCCCAATTACCCTTGAAGTCAATCACACAAGCCCTCAAAATATCTTCTATAGTATGAATAGTATGCTCTGCTTGCCCATTTGTCTGAGGATGAAAAGCAGTACTTAAGTTCACCTTTGAACCCAAGCCTTTCTGGAATGACTTCCAAAACTGTGCAGTAAATTGTGCACATATGTCTGAAATAATGGAGACCGGGACTCCATGAAGTCTAAATACTTCTTGAAGATACAACTTGGCATAGTCCTCTGCTTAATGGGTAGTCTTTATCGGCAAAAAGTGGGTTGACTTTGTCATTCTATCGACAATCACCCAAATAGAATCATGCTACCTGCGAGACCTGGCAAACCAGTGATGAAGTCCATGTTTATTATATCCCACATCCATTCTGGAAGTTCAATATTCTGAGCCATACCACTGGGCTTTTGGTGCTCTACTTTAACTTGTAGGCAATTCGGACACTTAGCAACAAACTCTGTAATGCCCTTCTTCATACTACTCCACCAATAAACTTCTCTCAAATCATGATACATTTTTATGGAACCTGGATGAATGGAATATCTGGAGCTCTGATCTTCCTCCATAATCCTCTCTTGGGGTTCATCCACCCTTGGTACACACAACCTACCTTGATACCTCAATACACCATCTCCCCCTTTTTCAAAAGCCAAAACTTTTTGCTTATGAACATTTGCCTTAAATTCAAACAAAATAGGATCTTGGTGTTGCTTCTCTTTAACTTCAGACACTAAAGATGATTCGGCCCCATTCATCACCACTACTCCTCCTTCTGTGGAATCCATTAGTCGGACTCCTAAGCGTGCAAGCCTATGCACATCTCTTGCTAGCTCTTTCTTATCTTCCTCAAAATAGGTGGTACTACCCATAGACAACCTGCTCAAGGCATCATCAACAACATTAGCCTTACCTGGGAGATAAAGAATATTCATGTCATAATCTTTGAGTAATTCCAACCACCTTCTTTGTCTGAGATTAAGCTCTTTATGAGTAAGCACATACTGAAGGCTTTTGTGATCGGTGAACACATCCACATAAATGCCATAAAGATAATGTCGCCATATTTTTAAAGGAAAAACTACGGCGGCCAACTCTAAGTCATGAGTTGGGTAATTATTCTCATGAACTTTCAACTGTCTGGAGGCATAAGCTATAACTTTGCCATTCTACATTAACACACAACCCAAACCAACTCTAGACGCATCACAATATACAACAAAGCCTTACATACCTTCTGGTAAGGTCAATACTGGGCAGTAGTCAACCTCTTTTTCAATTTCTGAAAGCTTTTCTCACAAGCTTCAGACCATTGAAACTTAACTATTTTCTAAGTCAACTTGGTCAAAGGGGATGAAATAGATGAGAACCCCTCTACGAACCTTCTATAATAGCGAGCCAAACCCAAGAAACTCCTAATATCAGTTGGAGATGTGGGTCTAGGCCAATTTTGCACTGCCTCTATTTTTAGGGTATCAACTTTAATTCCCTCTCCAGACACAATGTGGCCTAAGAATGCCACAAACTCAAGGCAAAACTTACACTTAGAGAACTTGACATGCAACTCTCTATCCTTTAAAGTTTGGAAAACTATTCTAAGATGACTAGCATGATCTTCCACATTCCTTGAATAGATTAGTATGTCATCAATGAATACGATAACAAACATATCTAAATAAGGTTTGAATACTCTATTCATATGGTCCATGAATGCTCCAGGTGCATTGGTCAAACCAAATGACATAACTAAGAACTCATAATGACCATAACGGGTGCTGAATGTTGTCTTTGGAATATCACATTCCCTTACCCTCAACTGATGGTAGCATATTTGAGGTCTATCTTAGAGAAACAAGTAGCACCCTGAAGGTGATCGAAAAGATCATCAATTCTCGGAAGAGGATAATTATTCTTGATGGTAACCTTATTCAACTAGTGGTAATCTATACACATCCTAAGGGAACCATCTTTCTTTCTCACAAATAAGACTGGAGCGACCCAATGTGAGACACTTGGTCGAATAAAGCCCTTATCTAGGAGATCTTTCAACTACTTATTTAACTCTTTTAACTCTGCTGGTGCCATCATATATGGAGAAATAGATATAGGATGAGTATCTGGAAGAAGATCTATACCAAAGTCTATCTCTCTCTCAGGAGGGACTCCGGGAAGATCATCTGTAAAGACTTCTGGAAACTCTTTTACTACCGAAACTAACTGAATAGTAGGTATATCAACACTAGAGTCATTAAATCGGACTAAGTGATAGACACACCCCTTAGAAATTAACTTATTTGCCTTAAATTACAAAATGAAACGACCCTTCAGCATTGTTGAACTACTTTTTCACTCTAAGACTGACTCATTTGGAAACTGGAACTTGACAACTCGAGTTCTACAATCAATTGAGACATAACAGGCATAAAGCCAGTCCATACCAAGAATGACCTCAAAATCTACCATGTCTAACTCAACTAAATCAGCCATGGTACTCTCGTGATTGACGGAACAGGACAATCACGATAGACTCTTTTTCCTAGAATAGACTCACCAACAGGTGTATAAACACTGAAGGGTTCACTAAGTTGCTCAGGAATAACATTAAAATTCATCGCAACATACGGAGTTACAAAGGATAAACTCGCTCCTGGGTCTAGCAAAGCATAAACATTAAAGTTAAAGACTTGGATCATACCAGTGACAACACCTGGAGAATCCTCTTGCTCTTGGCGATTAATGACAACATATAGATGACTTTCTCTTTCGCCAGTACCAAAAGTAGTTCCTCTAGGTGCAACCCTATCCGGTGGAGCAACTGAAGAAGACTGGGATCTATTGCCCCCATTACCATTACCCTGCTTGCTCTTTGGACACTCTCACATAAAATGACCGTTTTGGACACACTTGAAGCAACCAGTAGAGCCATCACGACACATCCCTGAGTGTTTCCTACCACACTTAGCACATGCAAGAGGCATACTAACCCCTTGAGCCATACTACCCTGAGAATATAGAGGTTTGGCTCTGAAATTCTGACTATTGTACTAACCTTTGTTCTTTGGTGCAGGTGCACTAGCAGATGATGGAGCAGGTCCCTTTTGTTTCTATTGGAAGGATGACCAGTTGGCATTACTCTTCTGCTGCCCAGACTCATTCCGTGATGTCTTTTCCCTCTTATTCTTAAACTCTTCTCTATCCCTTAACTTGTCCTCCTCAACTTGTTGCACATGGATCATCAGCCTTTGTATGTCTATGTCCCCTATCAGCATAGCTTACTTGCCTTCCTTGCTTCACAGGTGAGACAACCCAGCAATGAATAAACTCATCCTACTCCTCATATCCGCAACCATCTCCAGAGCATAACGGGAAAATTGGGTAAATTTAAAACTGTACTCATGAACACTTATCGATTCCTGGTTAAAGGTGAGAAACTCTCCTATCTTTGCCTCTCGCAACTCACGGAGAAAGAAACGCCCCATGAAAGCACTCTCAAATACAACCAAACTCACTATCGGTTATGCACAAGAACGAGTTAGAAAGAAACTATATAGAGATGAACTCTATCGCACGAAATAAGTATGAAAGAAGTGAGATAGTTCCTAAATGTTGCAGCCTCCTAATTATAGATGTAGCGCACTTCACACCGATAACTATGACTCTACAAACACGACTTCATACTCTCTAGGACTCTTGAACTCTATGCTCTGATACCAAGTTTGTCATGCCCCGAGCCTACACCTTGGGCGGAACTGGCACTCGAAAACCATTACTGGCCCTAAGCGAACCCTTTTTCTGGCTTACTTACTCAGCGAAAGTCTTAAACACAAGAAATAGTCTCAAAGGATAACTCATGCAAATGTATTTAAGAAATATTAAACTTAGCCAACATGGCAACTCAAGTCTCACCCATTAAAACATGAAATGGAAAACTCAATAGAAACATAGGTAAATTGCTAAGGAACTAGTATGGAAAGGAGGGGGAAATGATGGAAAACCTGGCGTCCCTGGCGCTCTAAACGACGTGGGGACCCAGAGGCAAAACTTCAGGGGCTGGGTTGGGGCGCTCTGGATGGTGCGGCGCCCCAGAGACCAAACTTCAGAGCCCTTTTTGGGGCGCACTGGCTGGGGCGGTGCCCCAGGCCCCTACCCAGGTGGGTTTCGATTTTTCTTCTTCGTTTTTCATCTCTAAACCCCCTATTTCGACTTGGTTCTTTCCCCAAACACTTAGAATCAACTATACCATAAAAATACATCAGATTCTACTCGAAATCACACCTAAAATCATGAATCAAACTCAAGGAACTTCAACGACAATTATCCACAGGATTTCAAACGAATTTCATCAAGAACTCATAAGATTTACTTTCAAATCAATATACTTCACTGAATTGAATCATGATTGGCGCGTGGGTGAACTAACCCAATGCTATATGATCTCACATACCTCATAGGGATTACCCCTTGGTGAAATCCATAATCTTAGCTTCGAAAATTTGACGATTCTTGCTTTTTCTCCTCTCTTCTCTTCTTCTTTTCTCTTCTCTAAAACCCTAACTCAATAATTTAAAAGCGTAAATTGAATCCTATCAGTTTAGACCCAAATTAATTATCCAAAAATGAAATTATGTCATGGGGTATAGAAAAGACCATAATGCCCTTCTAAAATCCGGATTAGACTTTCCTTATTTGAACAACTCTACTTCAAATGGGCATATCTCACTCATATGAACTCGGAATTGAGTAAACTCAGCGGCGTTGGATAGATTATTCCAAGATATTTCCTACGATAGATGGAAGAACACCTAACTCATCCTGATCTAGGAGTTATGGTCATTTAAAGTTGACCAACAACTAAAACTTAACATATCTTCACAAATTTTCCAGATTTTCATTCTTTCCAAAAACAACTCTTTCTAATTCTAGCTCTTTCTAGTTCTTTCAAATAGCGAGGTGTTACATTCCTACCTCCAATTCTATTTAGAGAGATCTCATTCTAGGATGAATGTTCCCAAGGGGGAGATATTGTAACACCTCGGTCTTAGAGAGGGCTAAATTTAGAAAGAACTAAATTAGAAATAACCAATTTGAGATTTGTGCAAGTTATTCTTCAATTGTGAGTTTTGGGTCAACTTCAAACGACCATAACTTTCATCACAAGATGATTTAGGTGGCCCATGAGATATCAAATTAAAGATCTTTGAGTCTTCTTTCTGACGCCATCGAGTTTGCTAAATTTTGAGTTTGGATGAGGGAGATATGCCAGTTTGAGTTCAGCCTGTCCAGTTAAGGAAATCCATCTGAATTGTGGAGGGTTATTTTGGTCTTTTCCTTAACCCACTAAGTCCACACATTTTTCCACCCAAATTAGGGGTCAAAGCTGATTAAAATCAGTTTACGCTAAAGTCTAAAACATTTGTAAAGTTAGGGCAAAGTTCAAGGGAAGAAAAGAAAGAAAAGCTTCAAGCGTTCAAGATTTTTGCGATCTTTAAGGAATTTCGCCAAGGATTTGATCCTTACGAGGTATGTAAGCTTTCATAGTGATGGGTTCGTTCACCCTCACGCCAATCATGAGTTTCTTTATCAACTTCATCCATGAAATATGTGTATTGAAGTTCTTGATGAGTTTTCTTGAAGTTTCATTCTTCACTCTTTATTATTAGAGTTTAATGAGTTATTGAGGTGAGGGTTTTGAGTTTGAGGGTTGTTCTTGAGGAAATTTGAGTAGAATTTCGTTTACTTATGTTGGGCTTACGAATCTAAGGGGATTTGGAAGAAATCAATTGATTCTAGGTGAGTTAGGGCAAAAAAGCGAGAAGAAAAATTTGCCAGGATGTTCTAGAAACAAGTTGGGGCGTCGCGCCCCCAATGCGCCAGTAAGCTTGGTGTGGGGTGCGAGCAGTGCACCAGAAATGTCCCCCAGTAATTGGAGGCCTGGGGCGATGCGCCACTTCTGCGCTCGAAACGTCAGACCATTTTTCTTCTTCGTTCTCGTTACGCACTTGTTCCTTTGAGTCGAGCTTTTATTCTATTCTTAATCCTAAATATTTAAACCTTCTTTAATTATCGAGAGATCCTATATATCATGAATCATAACTCTTGAATTCACATTTCAAATTCAAGATAGAGTTAAGAGTAAAGTTTGAAGGAGTCCTTTGAGTCATTTTGAGAAGTCTTTTACAAACTTTTAAAACTTGTTTTAAGACTTGAGTACTTGAGCATGAGGATGAGGATAGTTCAATTCATGTTTTAAAAATGAATATAAGGGAACTAAGTATTCCCAAGAGTAAATGTTTTACATTTAAAATGAGGGGAAACTTTGATTTCCAAATGAGTTCTTGAGGAGTTTTGAGCACTATATCTTTTAAGAGAACCTTTTGAGTAATAATCTCAAAGTTTGAGGATGAGGAAATATTTTTAAACATATGAGCATGAGTTATATTACAGGGAGTAGTATTGAGCACCGATATGGGGACGAGTTCAGACATCTCAAAGTCCTCGTAAACCATGTATGCCAACATGGGTCAAATAAGTCATACTTTCTAGATTATTCTTTATTTCTTTTAAGCATAGCTTAGTGGATCCACTTAGTTGAGGATGTCCTATACTCCGGTAAGGTATAAGACAGTTCTGGCAGTGTGGGCAAGACGTTGTATCATCACATAGCTCATAGTGATGGTTGTCCGTTATAGAATCTCCCAAATAAGAGTAAGAAGAATTATTATTGTACTTTTAAATACATTGAGTTATTATCTACTTTTTAAATTTTTTTCTTTATATTGTTCTTTATATTGAAATGAGTTGAGTATTTCTGAGTTTGAGTATCTTTGAGTATCTTTGAATATCCTTGAGTATCCTTGAGTTGAGTTGAGTTGAGTTGAGATGAGGTGAGTATGTTCTTCTTTTTTATCAGTTCAAGCTTATGTTTGTGTTTAAGAGTTCCCCTTGCATGTTCGTACATTCCATGTACTGACGCCATTTGGCTTGCATCTTTTGTGATGCAGATACAGGTAGCCAGGGTCATCAACAGGCACTCTGTTGATACCACTAGCAGTTCCAAAGTTTCTTGGTGAGCCTCTTTGGTTTGGAGGGTTTCACATCTACTTTCAGTATTGTTAGGAGGTCGTGGGTCTTGTCCCGACTTCCCTCATAATTATTAGAGGTTTCGTAGATAGCAGTATTTTGAGGAGTCTTTTTCATCTTCATTGTTAATGTTTAAGACTTGAGTTGCCTTCTTTTGGCCAGTTGAATGTTTCTATACATTTTTGAGTTATTTATTTGACACATTTGAGTTAAATATTTTCTTTGAGTTCATGTATTTTAAAGAAAGTCTTCCGCTGAGTATTGAGTCAGGCCAAGGGTTCGCTTAGGGACCAAAATGGTTCTTGAGTGCTAGTTACGCCCAGGGTGTAGGCTCGGGGCGTGACACAAACTCCATTGGAATCATAAACCGAACACAATTACAATGAAATCCATACAAAACCCACCAAGAACAATGCTCATTCGCAAGACCCTCACCTCAAGAACTCAACAAGACTCCATTGTTAAAGAATGAAGCTAAAACCTCAAGAATTTCTCAAGAATTCAAATCAATCAAACTTAAGGACAAATTTATGCATAAAAATCACATGATTGGCATGAGGGTGAACAAACCCAACACTATGAAAGCTTAACCGAGCATGGTACACCCGTGAAGATCAAGTCTCTCTTCTTACTTATAAATTGACAAAGGAACAGATTGAAAAAAATCAAGAGAGAGACCAAAACATGGAAAAAATGATGACCCAACTGGACATCTTGGCTAAGAATGTCATGGGTGCTGGTACAAAGAGTGTTAATTTTGTCGGTGTTGGTGGTGTAAACTCCGAAGAGGCAAAATTTGAAGAGTTGTACAATGAGGAAGTGAACTTTCTAGCCAACCCAGGAGGAGGCTATCGTGTTAACTACCTAAGGCTAGGTGGAAACCAAGGTTGGAATAGAGATGAGGGCCATAGAGACCGTGATAGAGAGTAGCGCAATCATAACGCCACTTGGAAGGAAAGAGAAGGGAAAAAGTCGTCAAATGGCTAATTTTGGCCAAATTGGGGGGAAGTGTGAGTACCCCGGTGGCATGGGTCGAGTGGGTCTGAGTCTAATTGCATAAGTGTGTGGTTTGATTTTTATTTAGAGGGCTGCGGGTTTGAATTTGGGAAGTGGGGTTAAAATTTGGCACGTTGGGAAAGTCGTCGAGCTTGCTGAACCGTTCGGTGGTTCGCCAATGTCCCCCTTGATTTCCCTTAATTTTGTGTTTTGGCTAGATTAGAGTTTGTAACTTTCAGCGGGAAGGTTGAGCTCGGCGAGTTCATTCGGTGGATCACCGAAAGTCTCCTTTGATTGCCCTTTCTGCGCCCCTAACTCCTAAAACACACTGTAACTTTCGGTGGGCTAGTCTGAGCTCGCTGAGACATTTCGGTGATTTGACAAAGGGCCCTGCATATCGCCGACCTGCTATTTTTCTAGAAAATTTTCAGGCTAGTCCTTTCGGCGAGCCCGATCTGGCTCGCCAAAGTGACTCGGTGACTCGCCGATTGGTTCGGCGAGTCTTTCTGCAACTAAATTTTGAGATTTTTCTTGGATTATTTCTAACTCTATTTTGATGTGTTTTGCAGATATGGCTAGACCAAAATTAGCAGGACGAGACACGCAGCCCCGCAAGCGGGAACAGGGTATCACTATCAATGAGGATGCAACTGCATCCAAAGCAAAAGCAACAAAACTTCCTACCACAGGTGAGAAGGGTCAATAAAAGGGCAAGGCATTTGCTGCTGAGTCACCGGGGGTCAGCTTCGACAGTGAGGGAGTTTACTCTACTCACCTCACCAGTTCTCAAAGTGAGGGAGAGCACCAGGACCCTCAGGTTGACATTTCTGAGCTTGAGGATGATCAACTACTACTAGCCCAGAGAGCTGAAATGTGCTTCAAGAGGTTGAATGATCCGTCTAGGATCCGGGTACTCCAAGACACTACTCACCCTCATGTTCCAGACCAAGTTGTGGTCCCATCACCTTCTGCACAGGGTCCTCCTCCTCGGTCTCTCAACATACTAAAGGCTGAGGGACTAAGGACTATTATCAAGGAGAAGAGATTTTCCATAGACAGTGTGGTGGACAGATATTCAGAGATCTGGCGCACCCTAAAAGCCCACAAGTTCCTTTTTTTTACTAAACCCCGTGGTACCTATATTCCTAATTGGGTCCAAGAGTTTTAAACTGCCTATGATGCTCTGGTGCCTTAAGGAAAGAGGAAGGCTGCTACCTTTAAGCCAATAGATTATGTGGTTGTCCGGGGAAGGAAAGTGAAGTGTGATAGTGATGACATCAATGTTATTTTGGGATGCACTGAACGTACCTCAGACGATTACCAGAATATGATCAAGACAACGGCATTTAAGGACATGAAAAGTGTGTTCGCTTCTCTCCTTTCAGACAATACACCTAGGTGGATTGAGGTCGGGGTACCCATAGAGAAGAAAGATCTAAATGTGGCGGTGAGGTACTGGTTTGGGTTTATTAGCAGCACAATCATACCGTCCCAGAATGAGTCTATCCTCCGACACACGAAGGCAGCCTATTTTGGGTACATCATTAATGTGAAGGAGCTCAGTTTAGGCATGATCATTAGACATGAGATGGACATGAGGGCCATACAACGCCATACCTCACTCCATTTCCTAGTGTTGATCACTGAGTTGTGCAGACGATCCCGAGTGCCCCGTGATGAGAAGAAGGATGTGGAAGTGATTCCCACCTCCTCTACTGACATCCAGCGCATTGAGGCTGAGTACTTGAAGGATGAGGCTGAGAAGAAGAAGGTCACCCCAGTGGATTCATTGTCAGTTGTTGACATTGAGACTTTTCCTACCGAGGCAGTATTGCCTACTCCGGCCACTAGGCCTTCAGGTATCTCTAGTACTGCCCCTTCTATGACTCTGAGTTCTTCTACCGCTCCCTTGCCTCCTAGGTCTGTTTCTAGTGCTGCTGCTTCTTAACCTCCACTCACCCAGACTGCGATAATACAGATGGGACATCTAGCCCATTTTGCTGATGTGCGTGCCTCTAGGCTAGAGGCTGCAGTCCCTGGGATGATTGAGAGTGATCTCGCCGTTGCTGTGACACATGTTAGAGAGTCTATTGATGCCCTCACAGAAAGGATATAGGTGTGTGAGAGAGGTCAGGGAGCCACTGATGAGGTGACGACATTGAACACTGCAATTGCTGAGTTGAGAAAGGATGTGGACCTGCTGAAGTCCACTGATATGTCGATGATTTTTGGGACTGTAGAGATCCCTGATAACATGGGCACAAATATTCTGGCTTGTTCTGATATGCCTTCGGCTACCATCGGAGATGATATTAGAGCCGATGATGTGGTTGCAAAGTCTAAGGCTGAGACAGATGAGGAGCAACTTGATAATCAGGAGGCGACCATCTATGAGGACCTTTATAATTTAGAGGAGATGATTGTACAGCCATTCATTCAGACATTGCTGACAGAGACGTCCATGGCAGGCTCTAGTGGAGCCAATATTAATGTTACTCTGAGTACTGATGCCCAAGATCAGAGTTTGACACCGGACATTGATGCCCCGACAGATGGTGCGACTGAGTAGACATGACCATTATTTACCTCCCTTTATGTTGCTTTTATTGATTTTGGTTATTTTTTGTTGCATTTGAGGACAACTACTTTTCATTTGTGGTGGGGTGAGGTATTTCCATACCGACCTCTTATGTACATATTGGGTTTTGTGTTTTAAATTGTGTTTTGATTCTATCTTGTGGATATTTGAGCTTGTAGATCCTTGTTTTCGAATGGAAATGGTTTCTAACCAATTTTTAAAAAAAATTGCCACCTTTTTTGTGTGTGATTGTGGTAGTTCTTGTGCAAATTTGAGTATCGGTTATGATCAATACCGATGACTTAAATAGTTCTCTTAATCAAACAAAAATGAATGTGTGGCTACGATGAGGCCAAATGAAGTTGCATAGACAATATGTGGACTTTTTGTATCTCGTTGTGACTAGCCAATTATTGAATGGAGTCTCTTGTGACAAACATTTCACACTAGCTCAAATGAGTCTCGTTTGATATTGGTGACAATGCCTTGTGTCATGAGCTTACCTTGAACATTATGTGTGCTGACACCTAGAATTTCCCCCGTTGGTCCGGTTGAATAAGTGATGTAAGCTCTTGAAATGATCTTAGGCAACAATTTTGAGTAGTGAAACAATTTGACAATATACCTCTTTTGTGGCCAACCTTGTGAGGTGTGTGAACCTTGCTTGAACCCCTTTGAGCTTTACCCTTTTCTTGGAAGAAACTTGAACAATTATGATCCGTCTCTATCCATTCACCCACAACTCTCATGAAATACGGTTTGTTTGAATATCCAACTTAGGCCAAAAGCCTAAGTTAGGGGTGTGGTAAAATGAGAAGGGAAATCAAGAAGTGTGAAAAATCCCTCTTTTAGCAATGGTCTTGAAAAGGATGGAATCCCTCCATATAAACAAAGAGAAAGAAAAGAAGATAGCAAAAGAAAAAGAATAAA
Organism: Solanum chiquidenum; assembly: GCA_029582725.1. NCBI lineage: Eukaryota > Viridiplantae > Streptophyta > Magnoliopsida > Solanales > Solanaceae > Solanum > Solanum chiquidenum. Next base: position 15,723 of record JAJOOS010080225.1, on the reverse strand, counting down.
AAAGTTGTGAAAGTTGCAAAAGAAATGGGGTTTCCGATAGTCCATTGGAAGTTGAATAATGGGGTGAATTTTGAACATGAGTAAAATGTGAAGAAAAGGAAGAAAAATGATGTTCAGATCACATTTCATGAGGGTAGCAGCCACTGGGCCCAAATGACCATTCATTTACACTCATCCCCGTTACAAGCCTTGAAAAGACCTTTTTTATCTTGAGTGAGCTGAAACAAATGTTGATTGGAAAATAAGGGCAAACATATGGGTTGAAGTCATGCATATGTTCATCTTTGTGAGTGTGAGAATCGTTTGTGATTCTGGAACTATAAATTATTGAGAAATTGTGTGTGAGTATGGAATCATCTATGTTGTGAGGGCATTTTAGTACCTTTGTTGAACTTGAAGTTGCATTTGAAGCGAGTATTGTGAGCTTGAGCATCTTTGGTAATGGTGAAGTCACAACTTGAATCTTTGAGTGCACAATTGATCATTGCATGAGTAGTCGAGTCTTGTTGTGTGCATTCATGTAGAGTCTTTTGTAGCACTGTTTGAGACATCCTTTTTGTACTACTGAACTTGAGGACAAGCAAAAGTTTAAGTTGGGGGTGTTGATGAGTCCTGGATTTGGACTCATTTTGGGCTTTGTTTATATATATTTAGTGTCTTCAAATGCTTAATTTGTGCCATAAACTGATGAAAAATCCTTCATTTTCAGGTACATTGATTGAGGAACAAAGAAAGGAAACTAACATGAAAAAAGGAACAAAACAAACCAAAGAATTGAAGGAACGCAAGCCTGGTGATCGCCAAGAGCGCTTGGCGAATCGCCGAAGGGCGAGTTCCACCGCCTAAAGTTCCAGTGTACCTGCCCTGAGGAAAGAAACCAAATCGGCGACAAGAAGGAGAAGTTGGCGCATCGCCGAGTAGTTCCGCGATGCAGTGATAGATCACCTAAAGTTACAGAACCCAAGGATGTTGAATGACAATGTGAAAAGGCAATGGAAGAGAGCAAAGGGCGGCTCACCGAGTGGTTCGGCGAACCTGATTTACTTTGCTGAATGGGCTTTTGTAGCTTATTTTTGGCAACTATAAATATGTTTTTGACATTTAGTTTAGAATCTATTGGACATTGGAGAGAATTTTTACCAAGTTCTATCATCTGGAGACAGTTTTCTCTAGAGTTTTTCCTTAGCTTCGAAGGATTGAAGAAATTCACTTTGAGATATTACAAGTGGGTCTTGGAGATTCATCAAAATGGAGCATTGTAAGGACGAAATCACTCTTACCCAGTTGATGGATAATCAATTTGGTAACTGTTTTTACCTTTTTATGATGTCTAGCTAAAACCCCAATTTTTGGGGTGTGATCATGTGATTATGGGTAGATTTAGTTTATGGGTATTGCAAATTGTTAGTTTAAATGCTATTTAAAAGTGAGTTTAATCATTAATTGTGGTTTAATTTAAGAATTGTTGTTCCAAATGCAATTATATATTTGTGTTCTTGGCTTGCTCGAGAGAGAGGTTTTAGAACTAAGGTTTTTGATTGATGGTTTATGGGTATTGGGTTGATCTGGGTTTAGCTCGAGAGAGTAAATCCTAAACCCAATCCCACACATTTAGCTCAAGAGAGTGAATGGATTAAGGTGTGGGCTGCTCTTAATTTGCGTGCTTGTTGATGTTCGAGAGAAATCACCTGATTCGGGGTAATTGTTCGAAAGAAAATTACCTCCCTTATAGCCTAGCCTACTCACTAATAATTAGCTATTTATTAATAGTTGCAAGTACCCATATGTCTATATTTGCCTATAATCAATCACATCTCATGAATCCATCTCATTTTTTGTTATTTCATAGTTTTGTGACTATTTTTAGTATATAATCTAAAACCAAAACCCCGATCTGACATTCGTGTCACCCCTTTTACTTGATTATCTATTTAATCGATAACTTCTATTCATATGGCTGATTATACTAAATTCATACTTTCTAATTGAATTTGAGACACGTATCGCTCCCTGTGGGATTCGACCCCAACTCATTTAGTTGGGTTTTATATTGATTTACGATCGTTGACACTTAGAATTGGAAGTAGTGTCTTTGAAATGTTATTAATCAGACACCCGATCCAATATGTATGTCAGTACTGACATCCGATCCCAGTAAGTGTGTCGGAACATGACACCCGATCCATTCAACATGCCACAATTACAATCACAATGTACATTCACATAACCATACAATCAAGTATTGATTCACGGATTACAATAGTTTATTCATACTCATTTGCATTAGGTGTGATCAATAGTGCAACATTCTCATACATACATGTATTACAATGAAGCAAATACTAACATACATCACATAAACATGAAATCAAACCATCACCTACCTCGAAACCAAGCTTGAATCCCCCTAAGGCACTTGAATCTTTCCTTTCCGAATTCTTTTTGCTTGTTCTAGGTTTACAAAGAATAATTAATTCAAGGATAAATAAACAAGGCCTAATTACCCGAATTACAATCGAAATCATCAACCCTAGGCCAAACCCAAGATCTCAATACCCAACTTAGGGCTTTTTCCACCATTAACTTCAGATCAAAACCTTCCCCCAACAATAATTACCTAAGAATCTAAGTTCTACGGATCAAAATACGGATTAGGGGAGTAAAATCCTTACCTTTCGATCTAGAACAAGTGAAAAACCTTCAAGAAAAAGTCTTGGGCCATCTCTTAGCTCTCAAGAACGAAATTTTCAGAATAATAACATTTTTGGGGTTTATTTCCGACTTAAGTTGCGTTTGTCCCGCTGTGGCAGACCCTACCCTACTATAGCAGCCCACCCTGGCGGCTTGCACGGAGACATAGAGTCTAATTTAGAGTTCCAGACCCCCATTTCAAAACATACCTTCGACCCATAATATTCAAACATTACCCGTTCACGCTAAGATCAGTTTCGGGAATTCTACTTGCCCGAATCAGATTCCGTAAAGTCGTACGGGTTCCTTAACATCATAGATATCTACTCATATGATAAAACTCATAATTATATCTCTCATTCATTACCATATTTCCCTATACCTCACTGACTCCAATTTCATCCAAATCTGAACTAGGCTAGGAATTCTCAAGTTACTACTAAACAATTTTCCAGTCCAAAATTTTCCCTATTGGCTTTTCTATAAGGACGGTATAAATTCATTATAGTTGACTTCTTTGTTAGCTCAAAAGAAAGAACACCATAAAATCTAACACTATTTTTTTCTACTTTCTCCAACAAAATTTACTATGTTCTCTTTTCCAAAATATTATTCCACCGATTTATGTTTTAAGTAAGAGAAAATAATAAATTTTGTTAGATAAAGTAGAGACAATGATGTTATATTTCATGAAATTCTTTCTTTGGAACTAGTAAAAAAGATAACAATGATCGATTTTGTTAGCCATGTGGGGTCCACAGTTAAATTTAACACATTTTTTATTGGAAAACTTACTAAAATTCTACTATTTTTGAAGTTATTACTTAGATGTATGTTAGTTTGCAATATTATGAATCTTATTAAATTTTGGTGCGACAAGATACGTCCATAAAACATGTATTTCGTGATACATGAGATCAAATTTAGGTGTAATTTATTCTAGATACAATGTATCCAAATAGATTCGCATGTATCTAGTATACATAGACAAATCTCGCTCACCTCCCTCACATATCACTCGCCATTCTCTATATCGCTCACGTATCGGTATCCCGATTACATGTGAATCACATCAAATATATGTATCTAGTGTGATTCACATGTATTTGAGATATATAGACAAATCTTACTCGCCTCCTTCATGTTCTTGCTTGTCTCTCTCCCTATTTCAGTATATCTAGTAGCAAAAATATGTATCTAGGTGTATCTACTTAAAATCTGATATGAAATTATTAATTAGTGAGACAAAATATAATAATTTCAAACTATAGAGACAATTAATAAATATGGTTGGAATGTTGTGTAATTAGATAGTTTCTCCCATTTTATTATATAAAACTGTTAGGTTTAGGGCAAACGACTGAAATGAACACCTTTTATTATTTAGAGCTATTTCAATCAAGTAAAATATAGAAAAAATGATAAGAAATGACCATTCGACTATTTCCGTTACCAAAACTTTAGCTAAAATTTGAGAAAAGGCACAAGTACCTCCTACACTATGACCGAAATCTCAGAGACACGCCTTAACTAAACTGAGGTCCTATTACCCTCCCCCCCAAACTCATTTTTTTTGTAATTTGATACACCTTTTGGTTTACGTGGCACACTCCATGACTCCACGCAGTTGAGGCGCGTTGGAGATATTTGGATGCCACGTAAGCTAAAAAGGTGTACAAAATAAATAAAAAATAGGCTGGGCGGGGTAATAAGACCTTAGTTTAGTTAAGGCATGTCTATGAGATTTCAATCATAGTCTAGGGGGTACTTGTACCTTATCTCGCTAAAATTTCAAAATTACTTAAATTGGCCAAACCTTCTACTCTTTTTCTTCTTCCTTCCAGTTACGCCATTAATAAATTCTTTTCCTTCTTTCTTTCCCCTCCTCCTCTTTCTTCTTTTCATGCATCTTCTTAGTTGTTTTTTCCTTTTTAAAAAAATTTGACGTACTGCAAACGTGAGTCGTTTCGAGCGAATAATATATCAAAAGACTCGAAACATCGAGAGGATTTCATATCTAGAATTTGAGACTATTTAGAGGTGAATTCGAGTTGATCGAGATTGAATAGTCAATGTATACTTCATGTATAGTCAATGTATACTTCATATATAGTTAAACTATTGTTAGTTTTTTTAGTTTATCGTAATGTATAGTCAGTTTATAGCTCATATATAGGTACGCTATATTATATAGTCAGTATATACTTTATATGACTTTTATCAAACTATAGCATATAATCAATGTATATGTTGAATAGTTTTTTGTAATTATATAACTATATTTATTGTAAACTAATTACTAATTTATTATATGTAATTAACTATTCCTAAGATATAAGACCAAAATAAAACATTACTATTAAATTAAGTGCCATTTTAGTTATTTTCTCAAACAGTCTCACATAAAGAAAAAAGAATTAACTCATTTCCTACTCACACTCTTCAATTACTTAGTTCCAAAAAATATTTGAAGAAGCAAAAGCCGTCATTGGAGGGTTAAGCTCACGATCGTTTCCTTCTTTGTTAAGCTAGTTTGCTTCATCAACCTCCGATTTCCATTGAAGATTCCTACCTGTTGCTGAATTTGATGGATTCTTGTAAGTTTTTTTACTCATCGGCATTACTTGTTTATCAGTTGAACGTTGCTCTATTTTTTGAAAAAACGAAAAAACTAAACACATTTGAGATGTGGATGAAGTTTTGATGTTTTTTTCCTTTGAATTGGTCGGCGGGAGGACCTTTTTTTAGTTTTTATTCTGTTTAGAGTTAACATACGGGGATGAAAAACAAGATTATTATTTTTTGTTTTTGTATCCTCAATTCTGTTTTGATGAAACTAGGGTTAGGTTTTTTTGTGTGTGTTTGTGTGGAGGAATGCATGCTTTTTCTAATAGATTTTATATGTAAGGGAGTTTGGCCATGAAAATTGAGAGAATTTGAAAAAAAGTACTTTTTTTCACTCCAAATCATTCGCAAAAACTCAAAATTAATTAACTCCAATTCATATTCACAACAAAACACAACACCGATTTTCAATCATCATTATTTACTTTTTGATAGTGAATAATGATGATTAAAAATTGGAGTTGTGTTTGGTTGTGAATATAAATTGGAGTTGTTTTTTAATTTTTGTGAGTGATTTGGAGTGAAAAAAGTGAAAACAACTTGAATTTTATGGCCAATCGTGTTTATTTTTTGGAGTCTTTCTTCCTCTGCCACTGATATCAGTGGCAGAGGAAGAAAAGAAATTAAGTTATTCATGAATTTTGAAATGATGTTATAGAATGAAATTATATATAAAGTTTCTTTTCTTGTAAAAAAAATAAATTTGAAATAAAGGTATGAAATTTGTAGAGAATCGTATAACTAGTGGAATGAGTGATGCCTATCAGTTTTGTTAGAATGTAAGCCTCCATTATCAGTCAATGGACCAGGTCCCTTGATACAGTAAGAACATGATTATACGTGAAAGAAGTAAAGTAAACGACACAAGCAGTTTACGTGGAAACCTCCTTGCTCAAGGGTGGTGAAAACCACGACCTGTACTCACAGGATTTCAACCCAACTCCATTTAACTCTGAAAGGAGCGATGATTTAGATTAAAAACTCTTGCAACCTAGGAATTTAACTCTAAATACCTTCTCCCTCAATGTAGCAACTCTACTACAAAGAAAGAACTAAACAATAACTCTATTTCCCACTAAACCACTCAACTGTAGATGATTTAGACTTCAACTAAGCAACAACTCTGTTGCCCACTAAACCACCAAACTCTAGATGATTTAGACTTCAACTAAGAAACAATTATGTTGCCTACTAAACCAATCAACTCTGAATGACTTAGATTATTTTTACTCAGATGAACAAAGATCTAAGTCTTTTATAACACGGGAATAGATTTATAATGATAAGCGCTGAAGTATAAACCCTAAGATAACTAAGACTTAAATAGCTCTATCAGGTCCCTGTTGTTCTTAAGAAATATACTTCTCGAAAGGATGGTTTTTGCTTGAGTTCTTCAATATTTCATAAATGCAAAAAATGACCTTGTGTCTATTGAGAGAAACCTTATAAAATGATAGACACAACCTTAGAGGCCATGATATTGGCCAAGGACTCTGCCACATTGTTTGGGAGCCGCGCACCTACTCCTGCAGGCCTATAGGTGATAGACACTGCAATGTACTTTATCCAGTTGTTCCTTTATCGCATATTACCACCAAGGGATTAGGTCCCCCTATAAGATCCCTTTGTTTTTCAAATTATCAAAACTCAAAATAATATTTTCCCCCTTTTTGATGATGACAACACTATACCTCCACAATATCTTCCCCCTATCAAACACTATCAAACAATCTTCCGCTTATCATCAATACTAATAATCTTCCCCTTATCATCAGTACTATCAATACTTCTTTCCCTTGTGAACTAGCCAAATCTTCTATCTTATATGCAGCCAAGATAAATCTTGTATCTTATATGAATCTAAATAATTTCTCCCTTTTGGCATCATAAAAAAGAATGACAGTAAACCAGGATTAAGAGTAAGCATGCAAGTGAAGATCATAGCCTATTGGCAACACATCATATCAGAAAAGCAGAGAAAGAAGAATGATCAACACAGAACGAGGATCCATTTCATTGCACAAAAGAAAGCATTCAATACATTAGATTTAAACTTCTAAGAGAACCCCGGGACACTGCCCACACAAGAACAAAATGAGGAAATAAAAGAAAGAACTAGGAGGGGGGAGGCTTTTGAGTGGGGGATTGGATGACAAGAGTAAGTCAATCATTGGCAGCATCATAGGCTTTGATCAGATTTTCTTGAAGATCAGTGTTCTGGGCCAAGAGTTGCATTTTTCACCCTCAATTCAGTGACTTCTGCTGAACCAGGTCCATCTGTTTGTGTTTTTCCAACTGAGCCTTCAGCAAGGCTATCTCAACATCATTTTTGCTTACCAGCACAATCATCTCCTCAAGTTCATGCTTAAGTTGACTCTGCTCAACCACTAATTACGACATCTTGCTCAGTTACCCTGTTCTGCCTTCCATGCATTCACACTCAACCAACGTGTTTAGGGAGAAGGATTGTTTTACTGTTCCCACAGTACATTCTGCCAAGGATAGCTCCAAATGCTTGAACACATTGGTGATGAAGTATCCATACTCTATGCCATGCTTGCCATTTTGCTCGATCACTATTTTGTGCATCTTTTCTGGAATGAGGGCTGGAAGATTTAGAAGATCAAACTTGTAGAGTGTCTCTATTAGAAACAAATCAGTAGCCGAGGAAACTATTCTTTTCTCGGATCTGGGAAGAATCACCTTGTTAACAAACTCAAACAACAATTGGTATTCCCCTTTTAAGAATTTCTTGGGAATTCCTGCATAGTTCATCTTTGGGAGTTTGGCACTTATTTGCAAAGCTTTTGCTGCAGGTTTGTCCTACAACGGATCCGATCCCCTCTTTGGGCGTTTATAAGATTTCCCCCAATCTTTCCTCATTCAGATGAAACAATATATTCCCAGCCTGTGTATTGAGGCTCCCATCCTCAGTGGATTCAACATTGTAGTAAAATTCCCTCACTTATTCCTCATGCATTACAGGAGATTGGGTCATGAACAAGTGAGTCCATGATTGAATTTCGACTGCATTAACCAAGGTGTTCATACCACGCTTTTTGATGATCTCCGAATCAAAAACTCTTCCACTCAACACTTTCTGCATTCTCAGATTATCGATAATATCTGTCTTGGTTTCATTTTTTTCCACTTTCTTTCTTTTGGAACCAGGTCCCCTTTCTGACTTTAGCTTAGGATTTTCAGTGGGTATTTCAGTATCTGGAGACGTTTCTCTTCCCCTTTTGGATCTCTCTTTTCATCTCTTCTTCTCTGGCTCCTTCTCCTTTCCTTTTATTGTAACATCAACCTTTTTGACTAAACGCTTTCTTAATTTAGGTTTTCTCTTCTTCTTTCCTTGTCCCTCATTTCTTCTCTTTTCTGCAGTAGGAACGATATCCTCTTACACTGTATCGCTTTTGGATTTTTCATTTGAAATGTCCATAACCCCCTCAATCACAATTTTCTCTTCTCCAGTCTCCCTTCTTCTTCTAATCTCAGTAGTATTGGCCTTACTTGTATTCCTTGCATCACTCATAAGTTTTTGTTGGTTATAGAGACCATTCTTCTCTGTATGGCCCAGCGTAGAGGAGCATTATCCTCTTCATCATCCTCTGAGTCACTGGAGAGTGGTACTCTAACTTTAGGAGTTTTGTCAAATACAGACTCAATATCATCAAGAAGATTCTCTGCAAATCTGTTTCCTTCCTTATTTCTTACTCCTTCTCTCATTTCTGTCAGACTTTCCACAACTAAATTGTCATTTGCAGCGAGAATGTTAGATTTAGAGTACATATTCTCTGGAAGATCTCCGTCAAACAAAGAGTCAGATAGCACAGATGGAGGAGGACCAGGTTGAGATGAAGGCGCTGGATCATTTAGATCTATAGGCGACTCTAGAGTAGGAGGACAGGGTTCAGAAATGTTGATTGGAGGAATGGTCAACACTTTTGTTGGAGAGGGAGCACAAGGAGAAGTATATAAGGCTATATGGTCAATTTCATTTAGGGATTCCATCATCTGTTGAGATGAAAATGGTGATTGAGACATATTTGAGAGGAGAATCAGGGGGAAAGGGAGAGAAAGAGATTCGGGTTTTCAGAAAAAACTTAGGGAAAAGTGTGGGAAGAAAAAACGAGGGAAGGAGTATAAAAGGAAAAGAAAGGGTGTGTCAGGTCCCTGATTGGACGCGTCTCTTGGACTTAAAGCGATGGGACAACAGTCAGAATGACTGATGACTGACACGTGGAGGTCACACGGTTCTCATTATCATTTTAAAAAATAATGTATAGAGTGCTAACCTTTAGACAGGACCAGGTCCCTATCTGTAATTTGAGAATGTTGATCCCTGAATTGTTATGACCTTCTTTTATTCCTATAATTCCTCATGAGTGTATACCTGCAAAGTTACACGATTGATCTTACCAAAGCAAAACATGAAAATTAAAAAGGATACATGTCCTCTTAATCATAGCCAATGAGGGTTGGATGCTTTGGATAAGATCAACTCAGTCCATTTTCATCATTCCCAACTTCAATCTATTACTTTCAAACAAATCCTTGCTCAAAGCTTTGGTGAAATGTCAGCAATTTCGTCTTCAGTCAGGCAGTACTGCATACAAATGTTCCCATTTCCATATTGTATCTCAAAAAGTGATGTCTCACATTTATATTCTTGGTCCTTTTATGCTAGACTGAATTCTTCCCCATATTGACAGCACTTTGATTGTCACACATGAGTGGAATAGTGTGAGTGAGCCTCCAAAGTCTTTAAGGTGTTGTTTTATCCATAGTAGTTGGGCACAACAGGATGCAGCTGCTACATATTCTGCTTCAGCTATAGATAGAGCCACTGAATTTTGTTTCTTGGTTCCCCAGGATATGAAGGAGGAACCCAGTAAATGAGCCATTCCAAAGGTGTTTTTTCTATCAACTTGATACCCTACATAATTTGCATCCGCGTATCCAACCAGTTCAAAGGAGTCTCCTGCAGGATAGAATAGAACCAGGTCCCTTGTCTTCTTTAGATATCTCAGAATCCACTTGGTAGCTTTCAAATGTGAATCCTTGGGACAAGCTTTAAATCTAGCACACATGCCCACACTAAACACAATGTCAGGTCTACTTGCAGTCAAGTATAATAATGATCCAATGATACCTCTATACATGGTTTAATTCACCATAGGACCAGAATCATCCAACCCCAACTTTGAGTTTGTATCCATGGGAGTAGCAATAGGTTTGGTATCCATAATATGGAATTTCTTCAGCAGCTCATTTATGTTCTTGTCTTAACAAATAGAGGTGCCACTTGAAGTTTGCTTGATCTGCAATCCCAAGAAGAATCTCAACTCTCCCATCATACTCATTTCAAATTCACTTCCCATTAGTGAAGAAAATTCCTCACACAAGACCTTAGAAGTTGCTCCAAAGATAATATCATCAACATACACCTGAATGATGAGAAATTATTTGCCTCTTATCTTCAAGAAGAGAGTATTATCTATTTTTCCTCTTTTAAAACCATTTTCCAGAAGAAATTAGACAACCTTTCATACCAAGCTCTAGATGCCTGTTTCCATCCATAAAGAGCCTTATCCAGTTTAAGCACATGATTTGGATAGTCAACATCCTCAAAAATAGGCGGTTGCTTTACATATACCTCTTCCTTCAAGTAGCCATTCAAGAATGCACTTTTTACATCCATTTGGAACAGCTTAATTTCCATGAAGGCTGCAAAGGCATAAGAAATTCTGATAACCTTCATTCTAACTACATGAGCAAATGTTTCATCATAGTCAATACCTTCCTCTTGATTATACCCCGAACCACCAGCCTTTATTTGTTTCTTGTGATGATACCATTTTCATCAAGCTTGCTTCTGAACACCCATATGGTCCCTATGACAGTTCTATCAGGAGGTATAGGTACCAGGTGCCATACTTTACTACGCTCAAATTGATGAAGCTCCTATTGAATGGAATTTACCCAATCAGCATCTTTCAAGGCTACCTTGATATTTTTGGGCTCAACATTAGATATAAATGCTGAGAATGCCACCATATTTCTAGTTTAAATCTGGTTTGCATCCCAGAATTCAATGGAGAAATGAGATTATCAAGATGATGAGATGACTGATGTTTCCATCCTGACTTAGTAGTCAGGGGTTGAGGTTGATCAACTTGCTTCTCTTCATCTTCAAAATCATTCTCCCCAGGTTGAGGTGAATCCTCAAGTTTAGCATTGTCAGATAAACCAGATCCCTTGTCAGGCTCATCATCTTCATTTACTTCTTCCGTTGGAATAAGTTCGGAAATATCAGGATTATGACTTATTTCAGCTTGTGACTCATTCACCCCATCTCTCCGAATCTGAAGAAGTTCTTCTTACTCATCATCATCATTGTTCTTTAGATCTGTGAGGTCACTAGTTTCATCAAATATCACATGAACACTTTCTTAAATGCACAATGTTCTCTTGTTGTAGACTTTATAAGCTTTACTGGAAGATGAATATCCTAAAAACACTCTTTCATCACTTCTAGGATCGAATTTTCCTAGATCATCCTTCCCAATGTTCAACACAAAACATTTGCACCCAAAATCTCTTAGATAACTCAGCTTGGGCTTTCTTTTGTTGAGTAGCTCATAAGGAGTTTTGTTCAATAGAAACCTGATCAAACACATGTTGGTCACATAACAAGCAGTGTTGATTGCTTCAGTCCAGAAGTTCTTAGGAAGAGTTGAGTCTATGAGAATGGTTCTGGTAATGTCGACCAGAGTTTTGTTCTTCCTTTCAACAACACCATTTTGTTGAGGTGTTCTAGGAGATGAAAAGTTATGATGAATTCTGTTTTCAGCACAAAAATTGTCAAACTTTGCATTTTCAAACTCAGTTCCATGATCAGACCTGATCCCTGCAATCATGCAGTTCAGCTTTGTTTGAATCATTTTGACAAAAATCATCAACACATCATATGTCTCATCCTTGGACTTAAGAAACATAGTCCAAGTGAACCTTGAATAATCATCCACAACCACCATAATATATTTTTTTCCACCTCTACTTTGAATCTTCACAGGCCCACACAAATCCATGTGGATTAACTCGAGAGGTCTTGATGAACTCACTTGCTTCTTTGATTTGAATAATGATCTAGTTTGTTTGCCTTTGACACACGCATCACATACCTTGTTATCACTGAACTTCAGTCTTGGTAAGCCATAAACCAGGTCCCTGGAGACAAGTTTGTTTAGCAAAGAGGAACTCACATGACCAAGTCTTCTATGCCATAAGTTAGCATTTTTACTTTGGTCACTAAGACAATTAGATCATATCCTTGAGTAGTATCCAGGTCAGCCACGTACATGTTCTTTCGCTTCTGACTGTTAAAATCACCTCCTTTGTTGATAAGTTAGTAACAATGCACTTTTCTGATAGAAATTTGACTTCATTGCCTTTATCACATATTTGAGACACACTGATAAGACTATATTTCAGCCCACTCACATAGTACACATTCTCAATAGAGTGTTCAACCAATTTTCCAATTCTTCCAACACCAAGAATATACCCTTTTTTCCATTTCCAAAAGAGACACATCCACCTTGAAGTGACTTAAGTGAGAGGATGTTTTCAGTCTTTCTAGTCATATTCTTTGAGCATCCACTTTCCATGAACCAGCACTGACTACTACCTCCTCCACTCCCCTGCAACAAAGATTACTTGTTAGACGTAGGAACCCATTTCAATCTGAGTTCCCAGTAAGGAGATAGAGGCATAATGAGAGAACTTCTTGTCCAATGAGGCAAAATAGCCTTTCCCATGTTAGAAGGTCTAGGAATGGTAGCAGGTCCCTTGTTCTGAGTGACTTTCTGTCTGGAATAGACTAAAAGTTTTTCTTGAGAGCTTTTCCAAGATGGACAATTCTTCTTCAGATGACCATTGCGACCACAATGAAAGCATAACAGATTGTCAGACACAGACACATACTTGCTATGAGGATTATAAGAAGGACTGATGTTTAAGCTTCCTAAACCCTTCTCGTTACTGTGACCCTGATTGGTAATGTTGGAGAATAGTTTTGAGGAGTTAGTTCATCTCAGAGATTTTTTCAGTTCTTCTCTGAGGCCGACCATGTCCCTTTCCATCTGATCATTTCTCTTCAAGGCCAAAGAAAGTCTGGTTTCAGCAGTATTCAAGCTAGTTTTTGGCTCAATTTGCAAGTTGCTAGCCTTTCCCTTTCCTCTGCCACATTTCTCACTCACTGTCTTTAGTTTTTCTTTGAGTTCTAGATTTTTAGTCTCCAAAACTATCAATTGTTCCTCCACAATAGACATATGATTAACCAAGGCTAAATTTTCTTCATGAAAAATATCTAGGTTATTGTTCTTTGAGTCCTTTTCAATTGTTAACTCAGTAATAGAGTCAATCAACACAGAAACAAGATTCCTCAGCCTTCTAACAGAGTAAACATTCAAGTTTTGTTTAAGGTCAGAAAGGGTTACATTTTCCTCAGCTTCTTCACCATCAGATTTTGCCATGAAGGCAAACATGGTATCAAACACATCTTCGTCGTCTTTAACATCAAGCATGGATGCATCTTCAGGATGTTCTGACTCTTCTGATTCAGTTGAGGAATCACCCCAGACAGTAAGAGCTTTCTTCACAACATAGTCAGGGGCAGCTTTACTCCCTTTCTTATCTGGGATCGGGTCCCTTCTCTTGTCTTTATCTCCTCCAGGCCTTGGGTAGTCTTTATGTTCGACCTTGTGCATGGGACAGTCTTTGATGAAGTACCCTGGCTTTCCACACCTGTGACACATCATTTGCATTTGCAGCCCTGCTAGAGTTCCCTCCTTTTCGAAAACCTCCATATTTCCTCACTATTTTCTGAAATATCCTAGTAAGGTAAGCCATGTCCTCCTCTTCATTAGAGGTACCATATGATTCCACCTTAAGAGCTAGAGACTTGTCTTTCTTTGCCTCCTTCTTTGCCGCTTCTTGATTTCTGTTCATTTCATATGTTTGAAGGTTTCCAATCAAGGCATCCATCGTCAGCACCTTCAGGTCCTTGGCTTCAGTAATAACATCTACCTTGCTTGCCCAAGACTTATGAAGAATTCAAAGAATCTTCCTAACATGTTTACTTGGGTGAATTGGTTCTCCCAAACAACGTGGCTCATTATTGATGGAGGAAAATCTAGTATGCATGTCATGGATTGTTTCTCTCTCTTTCATTGTGAATTTCTTATACTGGGTAGTCAATATGTCTACCTTTGACTCCTTTACTTGCTCCGTACTCTCATGAGCAGTCTTGAGGCAGTCCCAAATTTATTTTGTTGATTCATAGGCAGAAATGTGATTGTACTTTTCCGTACCTACACCACACACCAACAGTTTCTTAGCTTTATATTTTTTGTCAATCTTCTTCTTGTCAGACTCATTGTACTGTTGTCGAGTCTTGGGAATGACTCTAGTGATTTCTCCTTCCTTCACTTCTGATGTAAGAACAAAGGACCATCCAACACTATGTCCCATAGTTCATTGAGTCATGCATCCTCGTTATCCACCAGCTATAGAACTGGTCATTGAAATGAGGTGGCCTAGTTGATGATTGTCCTTCTTCCAAGTTCAGTGGAGTAGCCATTCTTCCACATGATTCTCTCTTGGTGTTAATCAGCTAGAGAGCCCCCGCTCTGATACCAAATGTTAGAATGTAACCTCCACTATCAGTCAATGGACTAGGTCCCTTGACACAGCAGAAACAAGATTATATGCGAAAGCAGTAAAGTAAACAACACAAGCAGTTTACGTCGAAACCCCCTTGCTCAAGGGCGGTGAAAACCATGACATGTACTCACAGGATTTCAACCCAACTCCATTTAGCTATAAAAGGAGCGATGATTCAGATTACAAACTCTTGTAACCTAGGAATTTAACTCTAAATCCCTTCCCCCTCAATGTAGCAACTCTACTAAAAGGAAGAACTAAGCAATAACTCTATTGCCCACTAAACCACCCAACTCTAGAAGATTTAGACTTCAACTAAGAAACAACTATATTGCCCACTAAACCACTTAACTCTAGATGATTTAGACTTCAACTAAGCAATAAATATGTTTCCCACTAAACTAATCAACTCTGACTGACTTAGACTTTTTTTTACTGAGACGAACAAAGATTTAATTCCTTTATAACATAGGAATAGATATAAAATGATAAGCAATGAAGTATAAACCCTACCCTAACTAAGACTCAAATAGCTCTATCAGGTCCCTGATGTTCTTGAGGAAGATACTTCTCGAAAGAATGGTTTTTGCTTGATCTCTTGAATATTTTAGGGATGCAAAAACTGAGGTTGTGTCTATTGAGAGAAACCTTATAAAATGACAGACACAACCTTAGAGG